>JAOEHY010025804.1:0-20664 GCA_025447955.1 Psilopsiagon aurifrons
GCCGTGGTGCGGCGGTGCGTGCGCCTCACCGCGCCCAGAGGCCGCAGCACCTGAGAGGCCTCGTTCGCACTGCGCGGGTACCAGGAAGAGTCGCTGAGGAGCCGTCTGTACGCTACTGCTATGATTACATTTATTAACATGACGCACATTCTTTTAAGTACTATAGATGTGCTGTAGACATCTGCAGTGCTACAGATGTGGGGATCACACAAGTAAAAATTGTAATAAATAGTACTGACTTAAAAACGCATTTGACGTCTGTACGAGGTAATTTACAGTTTAGAAGTGAAACAGTAAAATAGTGTCTACGATAATTCAGGTGCAATAGCACAATAGTGTTCATACTCAACTATGATAACTAAAAACGTATCACAGATGCCCTGATCCGAGCCCTCCATTCCCGCTCAGATGCACAAGTTGACAGGAACCCAGACCCTCTGCTCCTCTCAAGGCATTCACAGTCCTGCCGTGTGCTCCCACACGGAGTGCTACACACTTCCTTAGGATGTGCTACAGACATGAGCTAATCCAATAGGGCATTGAAAATTGGTAAAAAAAAATAGCACCAGTTAAAGTACAGCTGCAAGTCAGAACTCCACCCCATTTATTCTAACACATACCAAAATCTCTAGTAACCAGCACTTAACAGAAGCCTTAGCTGTAATCTCACTGACTTCCTTTAGGCCAGACAGCACATGCTGTCCTTTTCTTCTTCTGGCACGTGAGAATTAAAGCCCTTTTGTCACTTTGCAGTTACAATAAGGTCGAGAGGCAGCATCAGGCTCAGCTGCAGGGTGCCCGGAGGGAGACAGCGAACAGCCAGCCTGTGCTCCAGGTCTGAACAGCCCCGTTCAGCCCCGAGCTCAGGAGCAGCAGACAGGGAAGTTCTCTCAGCAGGCGCTGGGAGGCTCTGTTAGTCCTTACCTTGCTCCTACGTTCTTCCGCTGACTGAGGACTGCTGGTGACAGGACAGAGGCCAGAAAGAACCTTAAGGCGAGGCACAAACAGCTGCTCTACGCTCATATTTTCCCACAAATGTGAAGCTTCACAGGTGTATATATTTTGCACTGAAAAATTACATACGCACGTTGAGCTCACTGTGGTTTTGTTCCATACAAAGATTACCTTCATGGTCTTGCGATGTTGTCCTTTAAATCTCCACTTGCCTTTCAATAATTATCAGCTGTATAGTTGCCAGGACAAACAAACTCGCTTTTCTTTGGCCTACATGCCCAGCCCATGCATTTCAAGCACTGTCAGAGTTCAATTCCCCAAACCTCTTCACAGCTTAGTGTCTTCAAATAAATTACATTGGATCCTTGAGTAGCTTTCAGTTGGACAGATAATGAAGCAAAACACTGAACTCACACACCCATAAGCTTCTGACATACAGCAAGGTGACACACTAAGACCTCAAACGAAGAACTCTATATACACTGCAGAGCTTCACATCAAAGCTCAGAGCTGGGTGCTGCTGCTAACAGCAGCCAAATTCAAGCGAAAAATAGCATAAAAAGTGACAGAACAAAAAAAAAAAAAAAAAAAGGGAAAATACATCTCACCAAGTAAAAGATTATGTCATACCATAAATCCAGTAAAACAGAAATTCCATTTTAGGTGGCAGTGCTGCTGTAGGAAGTTCCCACCACAGCCCTGTTTCATCCCTGCTTCTCGTGCTAATGCCCAACAGCTGTTTTTGCAGTCTCTTTATAAGCTCTCCTGGGGAATTGATCTGGGCTAAAAGAGCCTCCCTGCTTCCCAAGGCATTTCTTTATTTGCATCACTGCTACCAGACCCCGTGGCCCCATAGCAGCTGAAGTAGGACTGGGTGAGAAGCAATGAAGGCAGCAGAGAGATAGCTCCTGACAGCCACCTCTTTGGCACTAGGAAGGCTTTGCCATCTTGTATTTTCCCCATGACTTGTGTGTTTCCTTTCAGTCTCTCTTCCCCTCCTCTATTCTGTTAACAATTTTCATCAAAACTGAAAAACTGTGTAATTTTAAAGGCCTATACCTCCCTGTAGAACATGGCTGAACCCAGACAAGGGAGTCCAGCATTAAAGAGGAGCTTACACACACACACACAGATAACACAGTTGTATCTTGCCCCCTCAGGAACCAGGCTAATAGCAAGCCCCACATTTTACACTATCTATGCAAGCTATAAGGAGAAAACAAATCCCAAGAAGTCACTGCAATAACAATTCAAGCAAATGCAATTGTATTAACTACCTACATGACAACATGCAGAACAAGGACTGGTGAGAAGGCTGGGGATGGCAGGGTCAAACCACCAGATACTTAAATACTCCATAGGGATTCTACTTTCTGCTGGCACTGGTACTGTCATGCTGTACTGGGAGCCTGCCACCTGTGTCTCCCAGTGAAGAGGTGACCAAATTATGATCTTCCTGCTCATCTCAAGTTGCTTTCTAGACAGAATCTGAAGACCTAAGACCTCCTATTCTGTTTTGAGAGAAAGAACAAATAAATCCAGTAACCACCTGCCATTCAATCTCTTCAACATATTCTGACAAGCTTCTTCCACTTGTCACCTTTGCTCAAGTCACAGTTTAAGTTTCGGAAAAGACAAAATGTTATTATAAAAACAGAGAAGTTTGTGTCTTGGGGGGATGTTAGCAACTCTGCAGTCTCTCTCATTTCCTCCTTCCATTCCATGAAGAGACACATCTGAACTTTGATTCAAAAAAAGTTACCATGGGAAGTCTTTTGGGGGGGATGGGAGGAATCCCCAATACCTGTGCCCAAGAGTCAACTGCAAAGCCATGCAGAGTCTTTTTAATTTCTCACAGTGTGAGAAGGGCAAAGTGAGCATTTTCCTCAAACTTCCTCGAACTGCAGAGCGCTGTTCTCCTGGAAAACTAGTGCACACTTTCAGCTTGTGCTCTGGGGCTACTGTATGACATTCCTTCCTTCATTCCCAGCCTGTGCTTTTCTCCACTCTGGCATCTGAAGGCAGGATTAGAGGCATCCTATAACTGCCTGATTTCTGGATGTGATAACCCGGTTACCCAAGTAATATAGCTCTATACATACCACATACTTAGCTTGTGGCAATGAACCACTTCTATGGCTACCTTTGGAGTATCCAAGATTTCATCTTAAGCTCAGCAGTCCATAGAAATGCAAAGTATTTTGTTTGGCTTTACTCACCTTAGCACCAGACCATAGTTCCACGCACTGATGAATGACACAGATCTGTTTTACACAGCAGTTCCTATACAGCTGCACAAAGTATTACAAGAAAGTAATTTGAAAACTTTCATGAAAAAGAATGATTGGATTGAAAAATAAATGTAAATCTTGTTACCACATTTGTATTTTCAAATTGTTTAAAACAAAGACAAATTATACCTAGTTTTTAAAATTATGTGCACTAAGAGACTGTATTAGACATCTCATTCATGAGCCACTCAGTACTATCATGGATACCGCATCTGCTGTTTTCTGTAACAGCAACATGAAAATTAAATGTTTATACATTATACACACAGACACAGCCATGTGACCGCATAGCGCTGGGAAGATTCCCTACTGCTTCCCATGTATCCTGTTCAGGGCTGTATTTCTCAATACTCTGCAGATAGGTTCCTTTTGAGTAGGAGTATCCTCCTGTCACATAAATGCATCCATTCATAACCACCGTGCCACACTCCATCCTTCTCTCCATCATGTGAGCCATCTGCTTCCACTCATTTTGCTCTGGGTCGTAGCAGTCTGTGATCGTGGTCTGTCCACCCACAAAATAGATCTTGTCTTGTAATGTCACCGAGCACAATCCATATTCTTCAGGAAAAAAGGAATACAGTTTAACTCAGCATGACAATGATAACTTGAACTACAGCTACCTGACAAACACTGGGCACCAGTGAGGGCAGCTGAGTTTCTTCACTGAGCTCAGAAGACACCTCAGGATTTTCTGCTAAACTTGGTAAAAGCAAGATCAAGATACAGACATGCGCACCAGTACTTAGTGACAACTGCTTCGAAAATTTACTGTTGGCAAGTGTAGAACATAGAGAAAACCTGATCAAAATTCATATCAATTATCCTTGCCAAATGTCTATGAATAGATTTTATAGAAAGTTAGAAATATAGAAATATTGTTTAATAGAATGTAGCCGTTCCTTAGTTCAATATTTATATAGTGATTTCTGTAGAACTGATGCTTGAAGAGGGTCTTTCTCTCTCAGAGTCTGAAAATGGGAGATGATCCCACTCTGGCTCTTGCTGCCCTACAGGCATTGCTCCTTTTATTAAGAACATGGAAGAAGCTCTGAAGTGGGCTTAAAGACTCTCAGATACAAGTTATCAAGTCAAGCTCTACGCTTGTTACAGAAATCACTGTTTACCTGGATGTGGACTCGTGGTGACTATACTCCACTCATTGCTACCTGAATGGTATCTCTGGACTTTATCATAGGTGCAGCTTCCCCTGTATCCATAGTGACCTCCAGTCACGTAGATGACATCACGCAGGACACAGGCGGTGGCATTCCCAACACCTGTACACAGTGTGAAAGTCACAGCACTTCTTCAGACTGCAAACAATAGCCACAGTTACTTCCAGCCATAACCCCTTTTCAAATGACTCATTAATTAATATTTTAGGGTGAAATTACGCTGCAAGCATTTAGCTGAATGTGAAATTAAATTAGTTTGTCAAGACACCTTATTTTAGCAGCATAAGAGCCATTAAATAAAACTGCAGCAATGGAAACATACTGCATGCAACACAGCCCATGCAGCATTTCACAGGATTTTTATGCAGTAATTGAAGACAGATCATCACACTGGGTCTGGAATACGGAATTGCTTTCAGTATTTCACTAAGTTACAGAGATTTGTAAAAGTCACTGCTATGGCAAGGACAAAGACAATGGGAGCTGAGATCATTCAGTGCCTTGGGATATCTTTTCTGACACTTTTCATCTTTCTCATGGTATTATTAGTTATACTATTGTGTAAACAAGGGCACAAATAGAATGGAGCCATGTTGAGTCTGTTTCTAGGAGAACAAAACAAAATAAAACAAGTGATCTGGCAAGACAAAATGGACCAAAATTAAGCAATCAGTGTGGGAGTTTTAAGCATCTAATAAGTTTCACACAGAAAATGGAATAAAACAACTGCACAGACTATGTAACTGCTCACAGTACTAGCCTATCATTTCTGGTTTTAAAGGAAATAAACCCAGAATAATAGCAATGTTTGTGGAAAATACACAAATAATGAAGAAAGTTATAGGAGCATAAGTGGTTTTTCTTGTTATAGATACCTCCAAAAACTCTCACATGTAGAAAAACACTACGCTGCATCAACTTACAGTAAACCCATATAATTAATTGTAAATAATTGCATTAATTTAAACATGTATAAGAGTATAACTGTTTATAAAGTTTATACAAAATAGTACCATTTACTTAGGTTGTGACACAAATTCATACATTTTTAATAGATCATTATTTTGGCTGCTAGAAACAGGCATTAATGCTTTTAATTATCCTCATACTAAAGATTAAACTGAGGATCCTGAACAGATGATACACTGAAATATAAGGGTACTGCATGGAAGAAGTTTTAAATGAAGATTACACCTTTATAGATGATTGCACACAAAATCTTAGTAATCTGTTTTTTATATTAAAACAATAAAATTCCCTGCCCTTTGACCATCTAGTCTAGTATAGACTGAACAGTACCTATAGACATTATTGAATAGACTCTCATATCTGATAGTTTTCTGATTTCCTTTTAATTTGTACAGAAATTTCAATTCTGAAAGAAGACAAAATTACACTGAGACTACCATTTACCTTTCCACCATCATGTTCTAGCACAACCCAGCATAGTGTTTGGATGTTTGCAGTCATTCGCCTAATAGAGACCTTCACCAAAGTCCACCAGCATTAACAGGAGACTCCCATAGAGATTACTAGATCTTATATCAAGCCCTAAACGTGCCCATGGCATTAAGAAGTGGCAGATGCAGAAGGACTGACATTTGACACAAAAACCATACAACAGCCTACCTACCTTTGATCATGTTTGCAATAGGAAGCCATTTCTTTTTTAAAGGATCATAGAACTCAGCTTCTTGCACTGGAGCTCCCTTTCGGTATCCACCCAATGCATAGATGCAGCCACCCAAGGAAACGGTGCAGTGGTAATACCTCGCATCAAGCATGGGGCAGCCTTCTGTCCACTCATCTCTCTCACCATTATATATCCACACGGTGTCAAGGGCTTCGATGCTCTCTGTTCTATAACCTCCTGTCACATATATATCTGATCCCAAGCTAGTGACCCCATAACACTCTCTGGTATGATCCGGCATCTCCGTTCCCTGAACCCACGTGTTGGTGAATGGATCCCAGACATGCACTTCTGATAAGGGATGCCAGTAATATCCTCCAATCACATACATGGCTGCTGTAGGTCTTCTGGAAAAACTTTTGGGATTGAGGTCCAGGGCATTGTATATGAGTGACCTTATCTTAGTATCGTTAAGTCGGCATTTTTTTTGTATGCTTAAAACTGACCTCAAATACACATTATCTAAGTCTACCCTGACACAGCTCAGCAGTTCATAGATGTCTTCAAGTCTTTCCTCCACATTGTGAGCAACCCACTTAACGACAGCCTCGATGGCCTCCTCTTCTTTCCAAACATTGAGATTATCTCTGGAGAGAATATAAGAGAGCTTCTCCTTGCCAATATCCAGAAACTCTTCCTGATTCCACACTTCTTCAAACTGCCATAACAGTATCCTCCTGGACTCTTTCTCTAGCTCCGAGCAATCATGATACTCGGCAAAGGAGTGCATCCCTATGCAGTTGTCAGTATCTAAGTGCCTCACCAGAAACTGTTCACAGGCTTTCTTTACTGACAGGAACTGGAGGAGGTCTGCTGCCTGGAGCAGACTTTGGACATTTCTCTTTGTTATCTGGATCTGCGATGTGTATACATAATTAATGAGAGCTTCCAGTACCGCATGGCTGAGCTCGGGAAGTCTGATCTGTCTTTTAGATTTCTCTTTCATATCGGCTGTGAACATGGCTTTAAAATAATTGCTGCAAGCTGCTAAGGCGGCTCTGTGGCAGTGGAAGATGACCCCCGAGGCACACTGCAGGGTGATGTCGGTGAAGAGCCCGTCCAGGTAAAACGCTCGGAACGCCTCCAGGAAGTCGGCGGGGTGAGAGGAATCCTCGTAGAGGTACGCGTAGTCGTCCTGGCCGGCCGCTGCCATCGCCCTGACCGCGCACAAAAGCGGGCCGCCTGCCGGGCTCCCCGGAGCTTGACCTCGCCGCGCTCGCGGACCACAAAGCCGCTCCGCCAAGCCCCTCCGCCCGCCCCGCACAGTCCCGGCGCGGCGCTTACGCCCGGGCGGAGCGCGGCCGCAGCAGCCCCGTGACCATCTTTGGAAGAGCGGGGCCGGAGCGGCAGCGGCTATTTTGGTGCCCCGTCCGCCTGCCCGGCCCCGCGGACCCCTCCGACAGGTCAGTGTGCTCCGCCCCGGGGAACTGCGGCCTAAACCGCTACTGCCAGCCGGAGCTCCCCACTGCCGGGGCAGCGGAGTATGGCGCCCACTGCGGCGAGGATATAAAGAACGGCCGTATTAGGGGCAGAAGCAGATGCCAGGAGGAGCGCCGCCGGCTCGGTGGTACTGAGCCGCTCAACAAAGCAAGAGGGCTTCGGCTTCCACGAACAGGGAACTGGAGCTGCCCCGCTGTCCCGGGCACCGGAGGAGAGACGCTGAGAAGGGCAGCAAGCTCCTGGGGCTCTCCCATTATACGAGGGCAGGATTCCAGAGGGGGCGGCCAGAGCTCTCCTCAAAACACCTGAACCTGACTGGGAGCAAAGGATGGTCACAAACTGTGCTGACAGCCTCTAGCTAGAAGCAAATTATTCAGGAAAAACGTTATATTGGCTTTTAACACTCCTGAAAATGCTCCACAATTTAAGAATTCTTTTTCTTCTCTGCTAGCAAAACACTTTCTGCAATGGAGACCTTTAAAAAGTATTTCAAACTCAGCATCCTCTGGGTTTAAGCAGCTGTACTCCTTCCTTCAGCTGCAGCAGGGTTTAGATCCTTTGGATACTGCAACTGGGGTCCCGCTACCCTGCTAGAGCTCTCCTGAACCAAAGGGACTGGCAGCAGTTTCCCCTTCCAAAAGGAGGTGAATATCTGTTATTTTTAGCTGAGTGCCAGCAGTACCCAAAAAGCGAAATCAGGAGAATTCCTGCTCAGCACAAAGTAAAAAGAGTAATTTTTGTCTTTTAATTACTGGTGGTACTTCCTCTGCGATATCCACCAGAAGCATGGACTGAAAAGTGTATACAGACATACTTTTCTACAATCCTTCCTCACATGCTAATTGCCCAACAGGACTCAAACTTACCCTTGGCCTCCATGTAGTAATAAGAAGCATCAATAAGCTGATCCAAACAAAAAGCAACAAAGCCTTCACGCATCTTTGCCTTTGTTTTTTCAGCCACTCTTGATGCACTGTTAGCCCAGGAAACTGGATGTCGTGGTTTTAAGCTCAGTCAGCCAGGCAGCCTCCCTCTCACTCCCTCTCCCTTCCTCCCCCCCTGCTCCCGGAGAGATGGGGAGGAGAATCAGAAGAATGTAACTCCCATGAGTTGAGATAACACAAACCACTGCTGCTACCACCAATAATAACAATGACGAGGGAAATAACAAGGGAAGAGAATACAACCGCTCATCACCCACCAACCAATACACAGCCTGACCCAAACAGTGATCTAACACTACCGGGTAACTCCCCCAGTTTATATAGTGGGCATGACGTGCTGTGGTATGGAATACCTCCTTGGTCAGTTTGGGTCAGGTGTCCTGTCTCTGCTTCCTCCTTTCTTCCCCTCCTCCCTGCCAGAGCATGAGACTCAGAAAGTCCTTGGTCAGGGTAAACATTACTGAGCAGCAACTGAAAACATCGGTGTTATCAGTGCTGTTCCTGGGCTGAAAGTCAAAAACACAACACTGCACCAGCTACTAAGAAGGAGAAAAAATGACTGCCAGTGCTGAATCCAGGACACTGGAGTTCTGTGGTGTAGCCCAGGAATTCGCAGTAGCCCTGCTGCCTCCAAGCCAGGCCTGTCCTTCAGCTCAACTACTCACTCCCATTTTTTTCTCTGGAGCATTCCCTTGTATAGGCCTGAGTCTGTTTATACGTCCCTATGCCAACAGCTTTGTTTTGCTGCGGTTTTTCACTTTCCATGTCATCAACTTCCCGCGGACAAGCAGGAACTTCTCCCAGGCCTTAGGCCAGACCAGCACATAAGACTTAGGCTACATAGTCTTCGCAGTAGCTGGTGTACAACAGCAGACCCTGTTACCGTATAGAACATTTCCTATACACACATATGCATTCCTTTATGCATTTATTTTTGTAACATGCTTACCTAATCATCTCCCTCTCAGAGGTCATGTTGATGTAACTGTGCTGAATCAGCAAGTCTTGTCATCAGCAACACTTAGTACTGAACACGTATCTTTTCAAGGAGCTTTTCCCTTTCTTTTTTGGCTGGGTTACCAGCTTAAACCAGCTTCATCATTTGGAGATCCTCATCTCCCCTCCTTTATACCCAAACGTGGAAAAATTTGGTAACTGTAGTACTTCTGAAAAGTTTTCTCTTCTATTAAGAGAAACAAAAAGACCTCACATTAACAGCTTAATGGCCTACCTACTGGAATTGAAAAATTTCTTCTGTCTCCAACATGCACTTTGCCTGGAAAATAGCATCAGCTCAACCCTCTACTTGCAGTGATTAAATCATAATTGCTAATATTTCAAGTAGCATGCTTAATCTACTCTCAACTCCTGCATCATTTTTTTCATTAAAACCACAAAAAGCACCCCTTTTGGAGCATGAAGATGAATGCCTCACTCTCAGCACAAACTATAAAGCAGGTTACTTAAAGCTAAAAGAACAACAGTTAATATGAAGTTGGTGAAAAAGCTGAATAATTACTTATAAATGTTTTATGTTTGTTTTTAAGTAAGCAACTAAGATCTGTGCACAAACTGAAAGCAAGCTCTCTCACGACCAAGTTCTGAAAAGCACAGAAGAGACAGACACAGGACATGGAACATTCAGCAGCACACCTGGAATGAAGAAAACACAGAACTCAAAATAAAAAAGTAACCATACAAAACTGCACTATACAACAGCCATTACCATTCTTTTGTATGGCCTCGAAATCAGACAGCCTAAACCTGTCACAACTTGAGACCCACCAGTTCTTCAGATGCTGAGTTCCTGCCCGTGCACAAGACAACAGAATAAGATCTCCAATACAAATATCTCAGGCACCTATCAAATATCCATCACTAAAGCAATGCTCCTGAGAACTGAAGTATATTAATCTGGACATTGTAGACAACAGATAGTTTAAAGCAACCTTCTACAATTCATTGAAATAGGTGATGGGCTAAAATCAGGACCATATACGAGTAAGAATTCATAGGAAATCTTAATTTATATACACCATCAGCCTGAAAACAGGCAAGACGACTCCTAAAAGTCTTCAACTGAGAAAAAGAAGGCCATGACAATATCAAATATCAGGAAGAAAACAAGAACAGTGCTACACACAAAACAGGGAAAGACAGCCACAGCAACTGCAGGCTGCTGAGCTACACCTCAGACATTGGCAACCAAAGTGCTGCAAAAGTTGGACTAATTTCTTAGTTATTAAGGCACTTAAGCTAGAACAGATATCAGTTCAATAGCAGACTACATCATCATTTTGGACCTTGCGTGGGACTGTAAGAAGGAAAACATTTGGCACGAAAATACGTTATTTAACTTTTATGAGACTTTTTAAAAATATCTCTATACACATGGCCCAACCCTTGAGACTCATCTGTGAGTGGTAAACAGAAAGATCGCATATTCACAAATGATTCCTTCAACTATTTTAAGGCAGAACAATGCTGTTATAAAGTTAAAAGAGGATTATACTGTATAGACGAGAGTGTATAGGCAAAAGTCAATGTAAACATGCATACACGTGCACAATTTATGAGCCTCTGCATTGCAGCAGAAGCCTAACAAGAAGAAAGCACCAAGCTGTCTCAAAGGTGTCCACGCAGCAGCTCAAACTAGTGTTAGCTCTATACAGAGTGGCAGCAGTACACTCTCAGGGCTGCAGGCAACAGAATGGGAGAGTGACTTTTCTTTAGACAGAGCAATAACATCATCACTGCTCTCAAGAAGGAAAGGGGTCTGACTGACAAAATAAAAGAAGGTATTATCCAAAGATCGACACCGACATTGGTGTACACTGTACACTTTAAAAGAACAGGTGTCTTATGATACACAGAATACATTACACAAATGAGGTGTGATGCTTTTGTCAGTGACAGTAACTTTTAATCGTCTTTACAATAAAAGATAAACTATTAAAAAGTAATTTTGTTTGGTAAAATATTTAGAATACTGAAAATATAAATGCATCTTCAGATCAAACAAGATTACAAGCATACCAAGTAATTTACAAAATTGAGCATTTACCCTGATCAAAGACATGTAAAAAGCCAACAGAATCATGCTCCTGGCACCCAATGTTCTGTAAGTAAAGAATTTAATTCCTTTGTGCACTAATCCTACTTCTTCCCCTATGCATGTGGGACAGAAAAGGTCAGTTACTTGGCTGGTAAAGGCCTGGGGGGAGGGGGAAGGCTAAGAATAATGGCAGTTCCTCTTGCAAGCCCCATTTTCCACTTACGTTGGAATGTGCACTATGTCAGAAAGCCATTTTAACTTCACTTTCCTGCTATGGCCAAGATTAAACATAAACAATTTTATATTGTGTTTAAAAAGATAGGTTCAGGTAACAGCCCAGTGTTACAATTTTGTGCTTTTATACACATTCAGGGTTTTTTCTCCAAGGAAGATTAAATATAATTGCATTAGTTTCCTTTTATTGTTTGAATTATTCCTTTATAAGCAGTTTCAAGTAAGACATAATGTCAATAGCAGAAGACCAAACCAGAACAGAACACTCCACAGGACTGAGACTTTGGGCCAATTGAGAAATCTTTTTCTCCAAGGTATAGCCCTGCCTGGGCATAGCAATATCGCCCTTCTTCAAAAACATTACTGGACATAAGTCATTCCCACCATCACCTATATATACAACTTGTGTGTAACTTACTCCTTGCTCCAACTGTTTATCTAGAAATTCTTTTAAAACTTCCCTTTTGCAAAGGTTTTTAGGGCACTCTGCACAATGGTGAGTGTGGAAGTCCTGTACAGTCAGATAGCCAGTACTGCTGAATGCTGCAGGGTTTGTAAACACTTCATCAAATACCTTATGGAAGTCAGCAGCTTTCAAAATCCAGTCAATAAATACCGTATTAGAATCTGAAACAATTATGCAGTCAAACAACTCCTTGTTCTCGCCAATAAACCCCAGAAGATCTACCATTCCTGCAGTGAAAGGGATTGTTGTCATAGTTCTTTTCATCACATCTTCTTTGACGCCATTGTCTCCCAAGTAGACAAAGACTCTGCCCATATATTCTGTCCAGTGTCCTGGTCGGTAGGAGTTTCTTAATCCATTAGGAAGCTTTTTCTCAGGAGCACATTTCACAATCCAGGTATCACTATTTTCATCTATGATTGTATGGTCAAAATCAAAAGCCAACAGAAATTTCATTGCTGTCAGAAAATAGTTTCCAAAACAAACAAACAAAAAAGACAATTATTTATATAAACACAAGTACTGAATTCCTACCCTGAACTTGTGCTCAGAAGAGAAAAAATCTGTTTCAAGAAAAACAGGACAAATATCTAAACAAAGCAAACTATTTGTGGCCACTACAGCTATGGGAAGTTTCGCTGAAGCTAAAAAACAGTCTGTAAAGGTCAAAGTTCTAGCTCAATATCAAGCTTCTGTTTAAATTAGAAGAATGTGAAAATATCTAAGCTCATGCTGCATTGCAACTCATATTTGCTAACATAAGAGCCAATCTTGCAGTACATGTGCACCATCAGTTTGACTAACCAGTTCTAAGTTTCTCCATCAGCACTTGCCAACATACCCAAACTGTGATTTTCCTAGCAAAACACCTTCACGGGTATTTCAAAAGGAAACTACTACTGAACAGACGTAGCCAGCCTTTTTAACAATGACATGTCACTTCAAAACATAAAGACATACTGACATTTGCGAATCTGGAAAACAAACAAACACACGAAGTTTGCTTGCTGTTGTCCGACAACTTCAGTACCTGCAGCGTACCTCTGGGCTACGGAAACCCCTGGGAGCAGGAGATACCTCGGGTGGCACTTAACGCCGTTCCCCCGCATGGGCACCGCCGCCTCAGCCCAGGGCGCCTCCCAGGTCAGCTCCCTGCCAGCAGGCCGCGCCGCCACATAAGCCGCCCTCCCTGCGCGCAGCCACCTGGCGGAGGGGTAAAGCTGAGCAGCCACGTCTGCGGGTCGCGGCGGGGCTGGGCTGGGCTGGCCGAGGCGCGGGGGCAGCCGGGCGGCAGACCCCACACCGACAGCCCGTGCGGGAAAGCGCCAGCCCGGCGGGCCCGCGCGGAGCCGTTACCGCCCGACACCACCCGCGCTCGCCGCGGCCACCTCCCTCCGCGCGCCACGTGACTCCCCGCCGCTGGGTTGCCCGGCAACAGCGCGCGTCCACAGGCGGCGCGAAGAAGCTCGGAGCCATGGCGGCGCCGGGGCCCGGGCTCCTCCGCGGGAGGCGGCACCAGCAGAGGCTCGCCCGTGAGTGGGGCTCCCCCGCGGGGACTCAGCACAGGGGGGAACCTGCCGAGCCCGTGTACAAGGCTCCTGGCGGCTGCGGGGGTGCTCCTGTCCCCTCGTCCAAACCTCCCGCTTCTCACGGCAGCAGACAGCAAGACAGGTCGTTTCTCCTTAAGAACTGACTAGAAAGAGCTACCCTGAAACCAGTGGAGGTACAGCGTCATCCACGGCTGGAGTTCAGGAAGACCTAGGAGCCTGGCGGTTCCCTACCTGCAGGGAGCTGCCTTCTCAGTGTACATTCAGTTTTAGCTGCTTTCCCCTTGAGCAGAGAGAGAGGACCTGGCCTGGTCCTTATCATGGGGTAAACTGATTAGCAATTGCATCTGAAAAACAGACTTTGATGTCAATATCACTGAAAGCCTCCTTACATTTGAAACACAGTGTATCAGTCTGCTGCAAATCAGATAAACAAGAAATTCTAACAGGATGGTACTCCATACAGAGTGCCATTTCCTTTAAAAACACTGGTGATGGTCTGAAAGCCATTGCACAAAACCTAGTGTGGGTTACCACAAGACAAAGAGACAAGGGGACATACAACAGTTAAGTCAGTGCCACAGCCCAAGTACACACACTAGCTGTAGCTAGACTACAAATACCCTGTCTTAGCTCTGGGGTACAGAGATGGGGAGAGCAATTAATACTAAGGATATCTTGATATCATTCAAATCCTGATACAGGTTTGAATATAGGATTTTCTGATACCAATTAACCTAAGTAACTTTTCTTCCCTCTGCACAGCACCACACCATTTGGAAGAAAATTACATTTCAAATGGCTATTTTCTTCCAAATGAAATAGATCTTCATCAGGTAATTATATTGCCAAAAGCAGAATGGGAAAGGCTTCAGGACAGCCTTGGCAGCACAACCAGAGAAGCTGCAATCATCCTCGCTGAGAAGAAAGAACGGGAAGAAATGCATTTACGCTCCAAAGCTGCCGTAAAAGACTGGCCCAATACCAGTATGGCAAGTACAACACGTATTTGTAAACAAGGGGATTCATTTTCATATATGCAAAGTCACTCAGAGTAATGTTTCTAGCTGCACTCCCTTTGTTTAACATTTGCTTTTAAATATATATTTTAACGAAAGACAATTAAATATATTTAACTTCTAATATCAACCTTTTTTATCAAAGGTAAAATACAAAATTAATAAAAACCCAAAAGACTGAGTATCTTGCCTTCAGAATGGTTTACACGTTTTTAATCCATGGGATTTAGATGTGATTTCTAATTTTATCTGCAATATAGGGCATGGCACAACGGAAACTAAAAGCCAGAAAATTACGTGAAGAAAGGGAAGAGGAAGAAAGAAAGTTAATTGATTTGGAAGAAGAAAAGTTCCAAGCAGCAAAACGGAAGGAGGCTATTGATCGTGCAAAAACCTACCTAAGCTATCAGAATGAAAGAATTAAAGGGTTTCATGTGTGTTGACAACTTTTTAAGTCTAAGTTATACTGAGCATCTTTAAGCACTGCTGAACATGCAAATTATTCTAAATGTTCTCTTGCAGAGCGCACTTCTGCTTACCAAGGTCCTAAAAGAAAGAGATGCTCAAGTTGAATTAAAAAAGTTAAAGTCAGATGCTAACAAAAAGAAGGATGAAGAAAAGGAACAGGAATGCAAAGAAGCTAATTTCAGGGATCAAGAAGAGGCATGTCAGCGTTATATGAATGAACAGGCACTACGCAGAGATCAGCTGGAACAGTAAGTAATAATCAAAAGTAACCCTAAGTTATTGTTTACTCTTCTCACAAACACATGATACAAAGCTTTTGCAGAAACGGACTGAATCCAGGGTGCCACAAAAGACCTTGCACAAATGGGAAAAAGCTGTGATGTTGCGCTCTTTTACATGCCAGCGATCTACACGTAAACAGTCTAGCAGGCCTCAATAGGTTTTGGACAAATTACTATCAAAAGTTGTTACTGAAAGTGTATTTTAACTCTGTTTCGGTTCCAAAAAAGGTTAAACGAGACTTTCCATTTGCCCGTAACTGGAGTCTGGAGAATGCATTGAGAGAACACATCATTGCCACCTCCATTGGCATCAAGAGAACATATCATTGCCACCTCCATTCTTTCTGTGGGGTTCTTCCAGATACCTTAATGAAGGAGTCCCCAGGGGTATTTTTAGACACCTGTCCCTGGTGATCTGATAGAAGGAGTCAAATTCCCTGAGGCAGAGGAAGGGTTCAAAGACTGGTCTCACATATTCCAGGTCCAACACATGAATCCTTGCAGAATTTACCAGCTTAAGCTATTGCCCACATGCGCAGGGAGAGAAACATAGATACAGTGGGACTTACTGGAGAAATCTTGTCACTGAGGGTGCTGCAGAGAGGCCAGAGTATTATGAATGCAATGGTGCTAATGAGTCATCTAGGTAAAAGATTGCAAACCCTGAGCATACCATGTACCTTATTTCTGGTCAAAGGATTTAGGGCTACCATTACAAAAAATTGTGCCATTTTTCACCTTTGATATTCCACCCATCTTCAATTTAAAGTATCACATTCCTCAGTGCAAGGTACCTACGGTTATGCAGAATCCACGTGTGTTCATACTTTGTGCAGTCCCTAGCACATTTATTCTACTTTTTTTTTTTTTTCCAACTCAGAATAAAGGAGCGCAAGCATCAGGCAGATCTGGCCAAGCTAGAAGACAAAAGAGAAGGGGAACAAATACAGTTATTGAACCGATTGTACCAACTGGAAATTCAGAAAGATAGAGAAAAGGAAGAGAGAGAAAAAGTTGAACGCCGGAGGCAGCATCAGGTAAGTAACAGGAAGTCAGCTTAAAATGCTTGTTTCACCTTGGCTGCCTGGAGTGAAACTGTTACATTTGGCCCACAAGAAAATGGGCCTCCTGGCAAGAGGAGGTTTTCTGGCTGGTTCAGTAGCAGTGGATCATATGCCTATGCTGCCAGCTGCAGGCTGTGTCTTTCCTCTGTGCTTTTGAGAATGGTCTCTTGTATGTACTGGTGAGCATTGCACAGTCCCAGTCCTCTCAACATCCCCCTCTCCTATGTGCGTGAAAGGAAACAAGGGATAATGCTCAGTGCATTGCATAGTAATTTGTCTGCGTAATGGGCTGGAGAAGCAGGTGGTCAATGCTCAATTCCCCTTCTCCTTATTCATACCTACTATCTCCTCTTCATGTATGA
This sequence comes from Psilopsiagon aurifrons, assembly GCA_025447955.1. Taxonomy (NCBI): domain Eukaryota; kingdom Metazoa; phylum Chordata; class Aves; order Psittaciformes; family Psittacidae; genus Psilopsiagon; species Psilopsiagon aurifrons. The sequence continues at coordinate 16,997 of JAOEHY010025804.1, forward strand.
ACAGGGAGGCAGAAATGAAGGTACTGAGAAACTATTGCCTGTCTTCTTTGAAACAAACACAGAAGGAGAGAATTGGAAATGATTCTTTAAAGTTGCTACCCCAGTCCCAGATTTTCTCAACTTCCCCTGTTACATAAAGACCGTTTTGCCTCTGCAGGAGCATGTAGCTGACCAGAAAATAATCAAAGCAGTAGAGAAACAAAAACAAATGGAAGAAGATGCTCGGATCAAAGCTCATTTTAAAGCAAAGCAGATTATTGCCAAGCTGACAAAAGAGAAAAAAGCTGAACTGCGTAGGTAGGTACAAACTAGAGTATGAATTGCAAATAAACTAAAATTATACTGTAGCCATTTTCAAATCTTTCAGGCTGATGATATAACACAATCCACAATTATTCTAAAAATTAAATTATGATAGAGAGGGTAGGAAATTTGGGAGAAAAAGGAAATTCTGTCACGGGTTCCTTAGTAACAGCTGGGGTGGGGGAAGCGATCTTTCCACCCTTCGAAGTACAAAGGCAAGTTTCCTTTGAACTAGAAGTGCAAACCTGTACACCAGTGTGTTGGGATCAGTGATTTTCCGTATCACCTGCCAAGCCTCCACCTCCTCAACAACTGAAGACAATTAAAATTCCCAACAAAAGTATTTTTGGGCATAAGCTATATTTCCCTGAATCAGACCATGAAAAATAATTAGACTTCTTAACTAGGCACCTGCATTAATTAATGACATTGAGTTATTATTAAGGGAAGGTGGTTTATCAACATGGGGACAGCATGATGATACCATTGAGATGATCTAAGACTTTCCTTCTTTTCTTGTTTCGGGCCAATAGACACAACATTTTTTCCCCGATGGCAAAATGCTAGGCAGACTCCTCACTGCATGATCCAACTCATTACTGCAACAGAAAGCTAGTGTTACAAGAATACAGGGAACTGTTAATAAAGCAGACAATTAAAAAAAAAGAAACAGGAGGAACACTGGAGATTGAGGAGTTGGGTGGGTTGGGCTAGACTGTGTGGCAAGAGAAGAGAAGACTAGAAGCAGGACTGCTGAGTCTGGTATCAGTAGTGCTTCAGGTAGGCCCAGGTACATATCCTGGTATGTTATGGTAGCTCATATTCTTCTGCAGACAAGCCCAGGAAGGTCAGGACAAAATCGTTAAACAATTAGCTTTACAAATGACTGAGGCATTAAAGAAGGAAGATGGTTGTCTTGCTAGAGACATTGCAAAAAAAGAAGCTGAAGAAGAAAAAAAACGCAAAGAGAAAGAGGCAAAGCAAAAGGCTACGATTGAATCTATTGCTGAATACAGAGCCACTGCGGTAAGAAACCTAGCCTGTTCTTATTCCTGCTTTACCTCAACCAAGGAGCCTGGCCCAGATCACAGCTAGCGGCTCTGGTGCCCTGCATCAGCATGCTCCATTAGGGCCACTGGCATCTTTCCTGGCCTTCTCTCTCCCTCTCCCACTTCACTGTTGGGTGCATATCTGCCAGGCTGTGAAAGCCTTGGGGATTGGATGCTGGCCAGCCACAATGATGGTGCTCATCAGAGCGCTGATACGGGGCTGCTTCTGCTAAAAGATACGAGTTCCAGCTTACCAGGCTAGCTCCTTGACTATCCGGTTTTGTGTATTTTGTAAAATACAGATGAAGATGAAAGTGGAAAAGGAAAAAGAAGAAAAAGCAGAGAGTAAAAAAGAATATAATAAAATAATGGAAAATTACCACATTTACCTGGAAAATGAAAAAGACAAGAAACAAAGACAACGTGGTGCCAGCATGGAAGTACAGAAATTTCAGATCCAGCAAATGGTAAACAGAAGAGCTGTAACCTGAAAGAAACACGCACCTAAACCAACAGTACTAGCTCCTACCTAAGAGGAAGAGAGGAAGCTTACTGTGTTTTGTTGGAGGGAGGGGAAGAGGGGGGTTGCTCATTAGGTTTGGTTTTCTTAAATAATTTCTTAAATCATTTATGCTCTGCATACACAGAGCAGCCTCCTCTCAGAGCAGTGGCGCAAGTCAAGGTTCGTTTATAGTGTCAGATCACCTCCTGCACTGTGCCATTATATACTACAGCTGTCCTCTTGCATTTTCTGGGCAGGTCACCAAAGAGCAAAAACTAATGCTGATGTTCACTCAGCTATCTAATGTACCATTTTTGAGGGGGTACGGAAGGGGAGAAGAGTGGGGAAAGACTGTATCTGACAAGTATCAACTAACATCAGCACAGATCTCCTAATAAGCTTAAGTTTTAAGGGATAGTTACGTTGTGAAAGAAATACTAAGCTTTGTTATTCCCTTTTCTTCATCAGGCTGAAAAGCAGGCAAGAAAACAGCAGGAAAAGCAAGCGGACTTGGACTACAATGCTCAGACAGAGTTTATAGCTCTTTGTAAAGAGCAGGAATTTCAGAGCTATGCAAAGCAAGTCATTGAATCAGAGGCCAAGACTACACATCATCTTTATCCTCTTCTCAAAGCATCCAAAGATATAAGAGGACTTGGACTCAGGCCATTTTCCAAAGAAAAAGAAGGATCAAATGGTTTTCAAGAACAGGATGGTGCTGGGACCCAGTAACTTTGCAGATGTAATACTGCAAAAGAAGTTAAAAATATGAAGTAATACAGAGACTATCTAACAGGGAAGGGCAGAAGCAGTTTTCATGTGATTAAAAAATACATCTTTTTGAACCTTACAGGCAGAGTTAAACTACATTTATTATACTACGTCTATTATATGCTGTGAATCACAAAGTCTATTTGAAAAACAAACCAAAAAATGCCTGAGAACTGGTTATATTCTCAAAAATAAAAGTTAGTTTATTAAACTGGAGGCAGGAATGCATGATATATAATTGACCACCCATGTGACCCACTCCACCCCCCAAAACCTCACTATTACTGTTATATTTTTATTATTCACTATTCTAAAAATTCACTGTCCAGGTTTTTCAGGCTTGCGATACAAATTTCCAGTGCAAAAGGTCATATTTTTCACTATTTTACTTCCAGTTAAGTATTCCCCATACTTTACACAATCAACAGAGGAAGAAAAAACAACCTTATACATGTCAAAGTCAGAACAGTACTGCAGTTTTTATAGAATTTTGCAACTACCTCTGTAAAACGAACGTCCCACTATAAATGAGTTATATTCCATGAAAATAGAATGTGATTTGATCACAGCCCTTAAAAGATCACCTAGGAAGCAATATAGGTCCCAGTGTAACTCTGCATAGCTGCTACAAAAAGAGCATGGCAACGACAGACAACATCATTGAACTGGTCCTTCAAAAAGACTAACAAGGATTCAAGCTGTGGTAATGGATCTGATCTGAAATTGCTTCTCAGATTCCTCAGCTGATTTACTCTCCAACACCCAAGTCACCCACACATCTCACTCCTTAAGCTTAGTTTCTTTGCCAAAATTTTACTATCATGTTCCTGCCTTGGACAGAATTAAGGTTTCCTGTAATGACTTCCCTGTAATGACCTGGAGTCTGATTCGGAGAAATCTCCAGGAACACACCAACAAAGTTTTCAAGTTGACAACCAAGTGTTCTTTATTGGCACCGGGAGATAAGGGGGATAGCTCCTCCTAACGTGTATCCCCGTATTGCCACACAGGCCATCCTTATACAGTCACTTGGGCACACATAC
>JAOEHY010025805.1:8388-40777 GCA_025447955.1 Psilopsiagon aurifrons
CCCGCCCCGCCCCTCCCCGCGGGGATAGGGCGCTTCCGGAGGCGGGGAGTTGTGGTCTGCCTCGGTTGGCGGGCGGTTGGGAGCTCCTTCTGAGGTGAGGGGATTGTTCCTGCAGCTGCAGCGGGTGCTCGGTGCTGCCCCTGGTCTGGCGGCCTCACCCCGGAGCGGCTCGGGCCCGCGGTGGTTGTTGAGCATCGTGTCCTGCCGTTAGGCTTCTCGCCTGCCGAAAGCGAGGGGGACCGCAGCGCGGCGCGCTGGCAGGGCGCTGGTGGTGGAGCGGCTTACGCGGTGTCTCGGTGATGCCTCATAACTGGAAGTCGTTGCTAAACGCAAAGTGTGAAACCTCCCCCGAGTCATGCGCTGCCTGATGGTGGTGGCGTTACTGCGGTGTCAGCGTTTGCGAAGTGTGCGTGGGCCTCTGCTCGAAAGTGTGTTTGGAAATCCCGGTGCAGATGGGTTTGGTGCTGCAGTAGGGGCGGTTTCCGCTAACACCACCTTTGGAAACTTCTCTGAGGGTATGGGGATATGTTGGATATGTTTTGGGGTTGCTGTGGGTTTCCTGCTATGAGCTTTGCTTTAGGTGCGCAGGCAGCAGTCAGTCTCCTCAGCGCAGGTGCAGCTCTGTGCCAGGGTATCTCACTCAGAAGCATGACAGGCGCTTGTCTGTGCCTCAGACTAAAGAGGTTTATTGAATGTGTCCTGGTGCTGTGCCGTGCCTGCCCCTCCACACCAATGAGTTCACCTGGTGAGCTGCCTTTGTGTGTCTAGTGAGGTCTGCATTCCTCAGTTCAGTAGTGACCCTGCAGGTGCCGGCGCTAGCTCGTTTACAAGTTGTGTTCTGCACTCTGTTTCGCAATTCATTCTATAGCATAAACGTATATTTATGATTTTTATTTTTTTTTTTTTCCATTGGCTGAGGTATTTCGGTGCTTGTGATACCAGGTAATGGATGGTACCTCATCCAGCCTTATCTTGTGGCTTCATTGCCCCAGGATGTTTCCACATCCGAGCCTTTGTCTGCTTTTGTAAGCAGAAGTTCCGAGTGAAAGAAGAGGAGCTGAGGATCTGACATCCATACCACGCCAGACCAGCTTTAGTCTGGTCATGTGGATGCAGTGACCGCAAGGGCTGGAATGTGTTGGGTGCGTTCTGTATGTGTATCTGTGACTTTGTTTTCATAGAATTACAGATCGGTAGGATTGGAAGGGACCTTAAAGCTCATCTAGTTCCAACCCCCCTGCCACAGGCAGGGACACCTTCCACTAGACCAGGTTGCTTGGAGCCCCTTCAAAAGGAATCCATTATGCACACTCCAAGACCCTGCCTGTCAGGTGGGAGCAGTCAGGAGGTTTCAAAGGGGGTGCTGCTCATCCTAACTACAATACCAATGTAGAGATACCTCCTATGTGTCCAGCACACTCCATCCAGCTTACTGGGCAAGGGCAAACCTGAAATATGTCCTGCCTGAAATGCATCGAGTACGTGTGTCAGAATCTCAACATTGAGTAGCTTTGCTGTACACATCTACTCCTATTGGTATGTTCTACTTGCTAGCACAGACATAGTCTCGCTTTATTTGACTCTAAATTTGCATAGCGATGTGTGTACATCACTGTGTCAGAATGACTGGAGAACAGCATGGTGAATCTTGTCATTAGACAACCAAGAAATGCCAGAAGAAGAGGATTTGAATGGTAGCATGTGACAGGGTTTCTCCCAGAGATTTCTGATTTCCTGTACAGATTTCTGGTTACAGTTTGCTGATCTAACAGAGACCGCGCAAGTATTTTGGCCATTGGAAGTTACACAGCATAGGTGTTCTGCAAATACTCTTTTGTTAATGTTTGAAGTGTTTAAAAGTGGTTAACTTGGTTTTTATAATGAACTTTGTAGGGGTTTTTTTATAATTTTCCACACATTTGATTCATTTCTATAGCTACTGCATTTATGGGATTAATTTCTGGAAATTGCAGTCAAGTTGCTGAACAGTGTAAAATATTTCAGATATAAATCAAATTACTTGGAGATACTTTGTTCTCCCTGCAAAGTTTTCTTTCTCTATTAACTGACACAAGGAACTGCCTTCCTTTAGAAGTCCTTTTTCTGGCCACGCTTCACTGAAGCACAGTTTGTCCTCGGCAAATAGAGATTTTCAGCAGCTGCAGGTTTTAAAAAAGCTGATAGGAGGCGATGTTATTTATAACTCCTTGTAGCAGCTCCTCTTTAATGCAGGATAGTCTGCTGTAACTTTACAATAAATGCAACAACGTGTGGTCTCTTGCTCTTCTATTGTAAGCTGTAAGATACTTTCCAGAGGAAGGATATTTTAATCACTGGGTTGCTTGTAAAGTTCTTGGAGAATGGTGAAAGCATTTCTTCATGTTGTCACTAATTTTGTAAATATGACATGATGTTTTCCCACCCCACTTTCTTAGAAACACGAAGGGGGTAGAACTAGATTTTTCTCCCATCCTACAGTAGAATATTAATTTGCTGTACAGCAGGGAAGTAGTAAAGGAGCAAGCATTCTTATAAAGCAGTGCAATCCAAAACTTGGGAATGTTAAACATGAGGTAGAAGAATGTGAGTAGGTTTCCAGCTTTCCTCAGAAGGTGGCAGCATTTTGAAGCGCTGATGTCTGTGGGAACTTGCTAGCAAATGTCGCTGATAGAGCACAAACTTCACCGAAATTTACTCTCCTGAGAAGCTGTGGTGAATATGAACAGGATCGGGCATGGGTTTGCTGTAGAACCAGGGGAGCTGAGGAGGGTGGGAGGAGGAACTCCATTCACACAGGTGGAGAACTTGGATAGGACAGATTTAACCCCCGAAGGACTTAATTTAGCTTTGCTTACTTCTGCTGTAATACTGCTGGATTGCCTCTTGTCTGGAGCCAAATGAAAAGCCACTTGCTTCTAGGCTATGTCTTTTTTTCACAGGAGCAATAACTCAGCTGACATAAAGATCATCCCAGTAATTGCAGATAGTGCCCTGTTAGCCTAAGGCCCAGGGAGATGCAGTGAACTGTGTAACAGGTGACTGTCACCAAAAAGGGGAAGCCTTTCCCACTATTGTCTCCTCATTCCCCATTCTCAGCAGTGTGCTTACCTCATGCCACCCTCCATCTAGCACCTGAGGGACTCACATAGGCAAGCCAATTTACTGAGCTAGCAAAAGGTTAACCCGCTGAAAAGAGTGGATCATAGTCTGCCAGGGCAAGACTGAAGACTGGAATCAGAGGATAAGAAAAGGCAGGGGAGGCAGAAGAGTAAGCCTTCCCCTTCTGCCATGAGGCAGCTGTTAACACTGATGGCTGCTTGTGAGACTGCAGCCTTAGGGCAGGCTACATAGAGGCTTGAGCTCTTGATCCCAACCTCAATCACAGCAGCCCTGCAAACACAGCCCCATTTGACGTGCTAATACACCCCCAACCTGCTCTACTGCATATCAGACATCTTGTCTGAGCTAGGAAGTGGTGGCTAACAACCAAGGGGCAATGGCTGCTTAAACCCCTCAGCTGTCATTAACCCTACAGGCACTACTGGGGCACTGGAAGAATGCCTCAGATGAGTTAGCTAAAGCCACTATGGAGCTGATTTAAACTAGTGGGTTTATAATCACAAAATACCTAGATCCTTTAAGGAACTGCAGAAACAGCTGAGACAGCACAGGGACTTGATTTCCGTACATTTAGCAGGTTCAGAAGGTCCCTGTGCCCTCATCCAAGAAGGGAGAGACTAATTTTTGTGTCTCCAGTAGTCTTTCAGAAAGAGACAGGAGCATTGGATCCCTCAAAGGAAGAGATGTTGGCTAATGAAGAACCACTGTCTGTTGTAGCTGCTGGTGCGTTTGGCAGATAGTACCTTTTCTAGTGTTGGAATGAAAATGTAAAACCCCACATGCATGGCTGGGATTGGCTGCAGGAGTTACTTTGCTGGCTGCTAAGAAGCACCACTAGCTTATTGAAGGGAGGGGATCCAACATGTGTGCTGGAGGTGTGTGGCAAGTCCCTACAGAGATTCTTTTGGGCTTTCTTATACCCTCCTTCTTCATTACCTTGGCCATTCCAAGGCTCTCTTTCACCAGCTGGCATCTTGGGATGAGAGCCACAGCACACGGCTCAGGCTCAAGGGTAGCCATGCATGACGGCAGCCCAGTGACTCAGTGGCCAAATATTTCCTCTAATTTTTTTGCAGGATGATAGCGTGCTGAGCTGAAATGGCGTGGGGAGAGCATAGTGTGATTACTCATGACACCACGTCAGCGCTAAAAGTCCTCTCTCTTCCTGCCAGGTTTGAGTCACTGGTGAGAGCCAGGTAGCTAGAGGGGCTGCAAGTGAAAGAGGCAGAAAGAGGCAGAAATTCCTGCGTAGGTGGCACATGGGACAGTGGGGATTGGAAGGTGCTGTGACCGGAGCTAAAGAGCTTTATAAGGGATCTGGCTAAGAAAGTAGGGAAGGGAAGGGGGTTGTTTTTTGGTTTGATTGGGGTTTTTTCCAGGGAGGCAGGAAAAACCTGGGCTGGGACTTGTCCAGTTTGCTTGTGTGTCCAAATGTGAATTTTTTGGGGAGGTGTGAGAGGAGTAGGGATAGAAAGCACTGCAGATCACTACAGCTGGAGGGAAGGCTGGCAGTTGGTTTGCAGAGATTTGGGGCCAGGCCAGACAGTGGATATGTATGTATGGGGTGGTGCATAGGGGTCTGGGCAATTACAGTAAAATGGAAGGGGGCTGTTGTCTGAAACATTTGGGAACTGCTGAGATAAGCAAGCTGCTCCATTCTGTTGACTTGAAGGGCTGTAGCAGTTTACTAGATCTCAGTTGGAAATGGCAGCTTGCAGCAGGGAGGAGGTATGAAGCAGCTTCCTAAACCTTAATTACTGGGGTGTAGTTCTTGAAAATGGGGCCCTTTTCTGATCTCTGTAATGGTCAATCTAGGCCTCAGAGTGATGGCACTCTGCAACAACGAGTACATTGATGTCTGAAGCGTGATACTCTGCCATATTGACAGGACCGTGTCAACCTGCCTGGAGTCATCGTCACTTTATTAACATTTTCTTGACACCAGCTGCTGCAGAATTGTAGACTGTGCTCCACAGCCCATTCTGCTCAGTCTGGTAAACTGTACTGTTGTATGCCTTTGTATCTAAAAAGAGCATTAATCCTTCTGTTCAATGTGAAATGTATACCATGGGTTAGTTTCTCTGCATTCATAGAACCAGATTTTTCTATTCAAAATTTTCAGTTTTTTCTAGAGTCTATTTGCCAAGACTGGACATTAGAAGTTACTGTTTAAGGTCTTTATGATCCAGTACTAAGACTGCTAAGGTGGCTCTTGGGTGACTGAAGGCTTCACAGATAAAAACAACAGTATCTTGCATTGACTCCAAGAGCAAATTGAGAAGAGGTGGATGTTCTGGAGCATATATGTAATATGTCCTCTGTAGAGCAGGGAGTTTATCTAGATGCCTCCTCCGAATTTAACTACTGAGGGCACTGGGAAGAGGGTTTTCTTTAGGAGGTGTCTGCAACCTTTGTGAGTTGGATTTTCATTTTCATTACACTCAATCTTTCCAATAATGAGTATATCGCTAATTAACAATTTTCTCCCACGTGCAACATTTCATGTCCCTGTTGCCGCCTGGATATCCGGATCCCATGAAGAGCCAAATCAAGACCCTGTGAATTCACACCGTTTTTTAAACAGAGGGCATATTCTGAATTATGGCTCACTGATGCAATTCTGTGTAGAAGGTACAAAGATACCACACAGCAAAAATGTTTATGGCACTTCTTGCTAAAGTATCTCCCCCTCACAGGAACTGAGGTTTCTGAATTATATGTTCCAGAAAATCTGACATATTCAATATTGAGCATATCCATAGCAAAATTTGCTTGTTGTCACTTTGCACACTGTGCTTTGAACAATGTGTTTTCCCTAATGGAATGTAATAAAAAGCATTCCACATTTGTGCAAAAAAACCACCCCCAACTTTACAAACATTTGCTAGATGTTGTTTTAAAGAGAAACGTCTTACAGGGATTTGTGGGTGGGATTAGACCTAAATGAAATAAGACTGCAAAGAGAACTTCTGCCATTAATGATGTTACTTTTATTTGAACAGCAAGATGTGTTTAAGTGGTTTTATTTTTATTAATACTTGATGCCGAGTTTTGAACAGTACTGTATTCAAACATTTAACAAATATCATGCTCAACGCATTGTTTATTGCTCATTATTTCTGTATGAACATAAAACCTGGAAATGAATGTAGGAGTAAATAAGGCACCCTACTAATACGCTGATTTCATGTACTGCAGTAACATGCACAAAATGCCATTTTGCTTTTCCAAGTCTCTTGTCTCATTTTTCTTATTAGAGAAAAAAGAAGTCAGACTTTGTTACTTGGGCAAGGGCCGGTGCCTGTCTGAAAAGTCAAAACTGGAAAGCACTTTCTGATTTTTTTAATGTAATCTCCCACCTTACAAAACCAGCTTTCATGTAGCATGTCCCAGTTTCTTTTTCTAAAGACAAAAAGTATTTTTGTTCTTCCCTGGCTGTTACTAGGAGACATGCCTGGCAAAAAAGTGCTGTTCACGTACTGCTTGAGACAAAAGACCTGACTGGCTTTTTATATCCATGTTTTCTTCTCATACTGACCCCAGTCAAAAGATAAAAATAAAAATTCAAAGGCATCTTTACTGACTTAACTTGTGTGGCTGGGCACAGATCAGTGATCGGCACAAAGTGGGAGTGCCGCAGAAGCTGCTTAAAAACCTTTTTTGTGATTTCAGTATGCCCTAAATTTGGACTTCCCATCCACTTCAGAATACATTCTGTCCAACTGTCCCTTCTGCTCCAAGGTCCATGCTGGCTCTCACTCTATTTCAAGGCTAAGGAGCTCAGTGACACCCAGGTCAGCCTCACAAACTCATAAGCCCCTAGGGCAGAAATCACTTTGCAGAGGCTTCAATGATTTGACAGCCTATTGGAAAAGTGCTGACAAATTATCAAATGAGCAAACCAGAGATGGGGCTCTGACCCCCATCCCAGCTCCAGCTTTCTTTAAGCAGTCTGTTACGTTCTTTTTAGAGGTTGCATGAAATAACAGCAGAGGCAAAGGGTTTGGATAGCTCTCTTTTTCTTTTCTTTTTTTTTTTTTTTTTAAGCAGATTATCTCTAAATTTCTTGATTTTTCTAATGTTCTTCTTTAAAACTGAAATGTTATTGCAGGGCAATATAAATGTAATAGACAGAATCACAGCTTACCAGTTATGAGGTATGTATTACATATATGACAACACAAGCTTTACCTGAACTTAGAAATGCGAGAAGATGTCTTTTAATTACAGAAGTTATTACAGTACTGTTTGAAAGGAATCTTTTGGTTATATGTAAACACTATAAATTAGCTGTTTAAAAATAATCATTTAAGACAAGTATGACATTGACACAGTTTAAAAAACAGTAGCTAGGCCTAAATCTGAATACTTTCAGGGCAGAAGAGCAAAAGCAGGTTATCAGTCTAATCCTATGTAATAACATGCTGAAATTTTGACTTATTTGAAGAATCAGTGCTGCTTTATTTTCCCTCCTCCTTTTGTTTTCCTATTTTAAGATTTTCACCATTAGTGCCCTAAGGAACAGGCCAACTTGTGCTATGCATGACAGGATAATATATGCTATTTTGAGTGTTGCCATTCCAATATTAAAAGCCGTCTAAATTAAGTCACCTAAATATGTACTGGTTTAAATTAAAATCCATAGGAATTAGAATCTCTCTACTTTGTGGGTTTGGTTAAATGCAACTTGATGCATGTGGAATGCTGTTTCATTTAAGATCATTCTTAGTAAGGCATATTAAAAATAAATATAAAAGTGACAACATAATATTTAGTCTCTTGCTACAAAATCTTAGGCAAAAATAGTTTTGCATGTAGTAATGGACTTTATCCATTCGCTGGCTTACAGGAGTTAAAATTTGTGCATTAAGCTTAACTGCCCTTGTCAGAACGTGCCACTGAGCTAGAATAGTGGTCCAAATCTACATGCTAAAGATTTTATTTCCATGCTCGAACATAGCTTGCACAAACTGCTTGAAGACTCTGTCCATATAAGTGCACTTCCTTGGCCAAATTCCTTCCAGAAAACCGATATGGCCTCCACACGAAGTCAGAACCAAAGCAATGTTTGCATTTTGTTTGGCAGTTTCGACTGGTATAGCTAAAAGAGGGGGGAAAGAAAGTTTTAAGTCCTTATCCTTCTAAGAAGTGCCAGCCACTGAATAATTTCTATTAAATGTTTCTTGTAATATATATGACTAAATATACACATTAACATATGCTTAAATGTACCCCAGGACATAGAACCATATCTGCATTAAAAGCCTTTGCCGTTAACTTGCGTTCTGTGTGTGATTTTTCTGGCTGTAGTAACAGTTCCAGCTTCAACTTCAAATCAGTTCAGTCTCACTGAGGGAACAGCACTCATGTTAATACACATTCATGATTTGGTATAAACAGTGTAAGTGAAAGGACAATGAAGCAAGTAGCCTTCAACCTGTGTTGCAACATTCAGCTTTGAAAAAACTGAGAAACTGGAAGCCTAATTGTGAATACCATTCTTTTCTTCTGCAAACACAAACCCTTTAATGTAGTTAAGATTTTTGCCTGTAAGATATCCTATCAGCTGATATTAATGATAGCCTGGGTTATCATCATTCTGTCGGATGCACCAGACTTTTATACTTGCTCATTTAGGCCATGCTATGCAGACACAGTGGGAGGCAGTTCTTGCCCCTCAGTAGTTCATAATCTAATATGCAAGGTAAGCAGAAACAGAGAAAGGGCGAACTGCACAGAGAGCTGCACAGAAAGGTTACTGGTTCTCTACTGAATAGTGACAGCTAGAAAATTATTTAATTCAGGATTTGGATTATTAGACGAGATACTACAAGGATTTTTCTCTTGCTGGGTTAGTTTGCAGCTGATTCAATGCCATCTCCTGGGCAGTTCCCTTTGTGACACAAAATAAAGGTCAGCAAGGGGAGACTGATGACAGGGAAAGGATGACTTTTATATGTCAGAATAATAAAAGGTGAATATATTATTAGAACGCCATAATATTTAATGACAAGAATTAATAATTATACATAATATTCCATATGACATACGTAATGAAATATTATGGAGTGTATTATTTATCATGTTTGAAATATAAATGGCATGTCAGTGTGATGGGATGACCCTAATGTCCCATTAACTGGCTGGCACAACAGTGCAGCTTTATGAAGCTGTGGCGTTTGCACTCTTGATATAAAAATTATTTAAGTAAATTCCTCTGGAGTTTTAAGTGTTCAAAATATACACCTGAACAAATAGAAATCTCTGTATGTTTCAGTAAAGAATCCCTTCCAAAGTTCCAGTTTTCAAATAGTAACCCCAGGGAAGGGAAAAAAATAAAAGTCTTGCAGATTTTTTTGATTATTCAGGATTGAGAGAAAAAGCAACAGCAAAAGATGCTTTGTCCAGACAGAAGGGAGCAGTGGGAATTTCACTGGGTTGTGTAAAAAAGGTTATGATTCCCCAGGAAAATAAATCTGATTTTAGTTCATGCCCTGCTGAAGTAAAAATGCCTTGGCACTACAACACAAAGCAGTGAATTATTTCCAGGATTGCTACTGCTGCCTCAGTTAAAGTATATTTTGAACAGCAGTTTTTAATCAGAACCTTTTTTTTTGGTGGGGGGTGGGTGCAGGGGGAGGTAGGAGGTGTTGGTTGTCCACATCCCTTTCTGACTGAACTTCCCTCAGACTCATCCCTCCTCCACTCCTATTTCTAGGATTCTGCTCTTCTTTACCCCTTTATACATTTGCTACTTCAAATATCCATCATCCTTGAACATCACTACTTCCCTTATAGGCGAGTTCCTTACTTTGATTTGGCTTCTGGCAGAGCTGTTGCTGTGTGCTTCAGATGCCTATTGGCCTTTGTTTTTAGCCGGTGGAGTAAGAGCATGGCACCCATTCCTTACTGAAGAAGGACCCTCAGCGAGAGTTAAGTCACAGGAGATCTTGAATGCAATGACTGTGGTGAACAGATGTGCAACTTAAAATAGATCAGGGTCAGGAGAGCAGTCTGCACTTCAGAAGTCATTACAGTGCCTGGAACAATGTGCTCTGCTCTGCCCCAGGGCCTCAGCATGGATCCTAAACCAAGGCATCTGCAGCAGGTTAAGTGTCTTTTGATAATGTGTTACAAGGTTTCCTGCCTGTAACATGAAGTACTTGACTGTGCCCTGAACAGAGCACAGGCTGACCTCCAGAGGGCAAGCGGGATTGTCAACCCGGAGTATGTGTACTTTGTTGCTACTTGGTGATACTAATTTCTTCCACTATTTCTCTCCCTTTGCAGTTGCATGCTTGTAAGTAGTTTATAGGTTCCAGCATTTGTTAAGTGATTCTGATTCTTTACTAGGTTGAAGAAACTGTGCTTCTCACTGTCTCTACAAGAAGTCCTTGAATTTTCCTTTGTTCAGCTGGAAAACTGAAAATGCTATATGCATTACCCAGACCCTTTAAAGCAATACTGAGGAAGACTAAAAAGAAAAGTCAATGAAATAAAAGCTTACAGCCTGTCAGCCTGGACTGGGGAACAGAGCAGGGTGAAAACAAGAGATGCAGAAAACAAGGTATTGTTTCTTGCAATCCAACAGATGCATCATTTTCAGACTCCAAACTCAGCAAACGCTTGTCTGGAGTTTTGCCTGAGTTAATCTGCCCAGCAATCTCTGCTCTGGCTCCATTGGATGCTGTCGATATACACTGCCAAGTACAAAGACAGCGACTACGATTCATGTCAGCTTCTGTCGGCTGCATGGGAATTTGCCTACTTATCTCTACCAAGCCGTTTACTACTCTTCCCTCCAGTAGCATGTGGGCCATGTTAAACAGAACCCTGATAGGAAGTGGGAATCAGACTCAGGCCTGAGTCCCCCATTCCTACTTCAGGCAATGAATCACATCTGTCTCTCTGGTCACTGAGGGGCTAATGAATAGGCCTATATGCAAGGGAATGGGGAGGAATGTGTGAGGAGAAATAGACTTGTTCTCCAGTACTCAGAGATAACATGACAACTTCATCAATCCTAATGGATTCTGGATCAGCTGCTTTACTGTCCCAAATGCACCTCTTCACTAGCTGAGATTGTGCAAAAAATGATGGTCACTCACTTTTATCAGGCTAGTATCAAAGCATAGAGAGAAGTATCCTTTACTGGTAAGAAAGTGCTTTGCTGGGGGTATGGAAGGGATATAACTATAAATGTCTCATCTGCTATGCCAGCCCAGCTGGGGAAGCCTTTACAGGCAATGCTCACTGTGACCTCTGTTTTCAGAGGTTCCCAGCATAATGGTACCTCCCAGATCAGTTTGCTGGTGGTAAATTATTAATTCCCAAACTGATGGGCAATACTACAGTGGGTGCAATGCGCTGCCTGCCTCTAAACAGCTACAGCAGCTCTCTCCTAGAAGCCTACCGGCACAAGGGTGCTAGTTATTTCTGCGCCAGGTAAGATGTAAGCCACGCACAGGTCTGTATGGACGTCATCTTCCCCATCCTGAATTTCTCCCTGTTGTAACTGACACGTGTTTACAGCAGAATTCTGCCACAGACCATTGCTCTCATCACACAAGCTGCAGCACTATGCTGAATATGCAGTCATCTGCTTCCATCTGCAGTGAGAATTTTTCATAGGTGCCAAGTTTGACCAGCTGTCACCTCTCTGCTCTCACCTCCCCTGTGGTGAGCAGGAGAGCCTACCCTTGCACAGTCTGTCTTGATACAGTTGTATGATTCATCCCCAGCAGTGTTTCTTTGCTCTGCAGATTCTCAGGAGAGAACTGAGTGCTGTGCTGCTCTCCAGTGCTAAAATGCAAATGCTGCTTGGTAGTCACACAGGACTTTTCTCAAGGCTGTTCTGGGGGCTGCTAACCATCCACAAATAAACCTACAATGCAAGAGAGCAAATTCTGCAATGTAAAGGGCAGATGAATGGAGCACTGGATGTAATGCACCCTAGGATATAGGATGGCATGCCAAAAGATACTACTGCTCATTTTTATCACGTGTAATCTTGTACACGTGTCTATTGACCAAAGCATGTACTGCAGTTTGATCCAGCAGGCACAGCCTTGTTATTTGTGATCACAGAACCACAATGTAAATATGTATGTGCAAAATTATGTCATGGAATTATAGAATCATAGAATGGTTTAAAGACCACCTAGTTCCAGCCCTGCTGCCATGGGCAGGGACACCTTCCACTAGACCAGGTTTCTCAAAGCCCCATCCAAGCTGGCCTTGAACACTGCCAGGGATGGGGCAGCCACCTTGTTCAAAAACCAATCTGTTGTACATTCTTTGCAAAATGCATTGTTTAAAAAGGAACAACAGAAAAGCATACATCTGAAGCAGCATCAGCTTAAATAAGTCACTGGTTTTGACCTTCTGTTCCATTGTTTGATTGATTTCACCCTGTTCCTTAAACTCTCACCCTAACTGTTTTCAGCCTGGCTATTCCTTGGCCATTTGGCCTCTCCAGCCAACTTAACTGTGCTGTTTACAAATAGGATGCAAAATAACACCTAAGAGCAATTACACTAAGTCTGGATTCAGAGGGACAGAAAAGGTTTAAAGAGTTCAATAAAAACTATAAAGCTGAGCTTCAGACATGCACTTACTTGGCACAGTGGATCAGGAGTGGATCAGCCAACATGTTATCTGGCCTCTAGGGCAGTCTTTTAGCCTGGGCACAACACTCACCAGCGGCAATTAGCTAAGCATTAGTATAGCGCAGTTTAAGTTGGATGCCTATACACTGCTTAAAGTCTTTCAGGAGAAAAATGCCACTTCAGATGAAAAGTAAATGTGAGGCTGATAATGAATGCTGTCATTCCATCTTCTTGATTTCTTTTTCACACAAAGTAAAAGGTTGTATTACATCTTTCTTGAAGCAATGGCACATTTAAATTAGTTAGGAGAGAAGTGCCATGCAATTAAGAAAGCATTTGTTTTCATTAGTTAGTATTATGCAGTACAGGGACTGCATCCCAGAATTAACCTTCTACAGATGCACCTGCTGCCAAGCTCTATGAACTTTAAACAGCAATGTTAAGGAAGGACTGCAGATGAACTGTTTCTTCCTAATACTAGATTGAGATCAAAGGGCACATTTTCACAATATATTAAACAGGGAAGTACAAAGTGTACCAGAAAGTCACATGAAGAGAAATGATCAGGTAGCAAAAGGCAACAGAGACAGCATCTGCATTTTTTAAGGGAAGTCTCTCTATAGGTCCATATTGTACAGTGTCAAAACCGACTTGGGGTTGTATTCCCCAAACTCTGTTACAGGAAGATATGGCTGGCTTGATAAAGTATATTTAAACCCAAAGGAATCCTGGCAGTTTTCTCCCTAATGAGTTTTCTAGGCCTGCTTCTCAGCTGTTGGAGGCTACAGCAATCTACAACAGAGGTGGAAGGTAGCTTAAAAGCTGGTAGGTATTACTGGGACAGATAAGACATGAAATATCCAGTCCCCAAGATCAATAAAGGCTGCAGCCTGGAGGAAAAGAAATGTTGTGGCTTTGAATCCATGACACAGTTGTGAGTGAAAACCGCCCCTGGTTGCCACAGGCTTACATGTGTCCACACACTTTCAAGTCAGAAAAACCAAGCCAGTTACCAGAACAAAGTCACTTCCCAGACTAACACCAGCCCCTTATATGTGCTAACATAAAACAGCCTGCAAAAGTGTCAAGATGAATAAACTCCTATAACTGATGGCACCAGCCATCATTTCTAAGCTGCTAACCAGGGTGCCCTGTGACTCCTGCCAGTGCAATGCTTCACACTGAGGGTGCACAGCACAGACAAAAGAGGAGTCAAGGATTGGTACACGTAAGAGACTATTAACTGTAAATCAGTATTGTCCTGGTGGCCCTTTCTAGGGTAAACTTGTCACCACAAGGACAACGGTTGAGAGCCAACAGCATTCACTCTGTGAACAAGGAATAAATGAATGCCTATTTACCCAAACACTCCCATGGAGAAGGGCTGGTTAGAGTCAAGAGTTTAAGGGAGCATGGACAGTTACTACAACAGACTCTAACACTTCTTGTTTCAGAAGTGCTGGTGCTCTATCTCAAATCCCCCTATACTGCAAAACTTCTGACACATTCTAGCAGGTTTGATGCTTCATCTTACACAAAAGACCATCCCTATAATCCACTGCTGAGCAAGAGCTGTGCTTCTTTTAAAAACCAGCTTCAAGGGAGATCTGCTACAGCTGTACTCTAGGGGAGCACTTGTGGCTAGCTGATCTACACAATCACAGAATTGTTGAGGCTGTAAGAGACCTCTTGAGATCTAGTCCAACCCTCCTGCTGAAGCAGGGTTACCTATAGCAGGTTGCCCAGGACTCCACCCAATCAGGTTTTGATCCATCTATGGAGACAGAGACCCCACAACCTCTCTTTGCCCATGTTTTAACCCTCACAGTTAAAAAAATAAGTGTTTTCTTGTGTTGAGATTGGATTTCATGGGGTCTGAATCAATGATTGGCTCTTGAGAGCTGGAGGTTATATTCTAAAATGAAGAGATAAGCGTATTGAGTATCTGCATTAGCTTTCATTCAGCTAATACTGGTTCCAGTCGCTGCAGTAACATGCTGGAAAAGGTTAAAAAATCCTCCAGGGTCAGAGGCACACTGGTTCTCTGCTGTTGTTACTTTTGCTAACTAGCTAGTTTACTCCTGCACAGTTACTACTGCACTTTAGAACAGAAACCACTAAATGAGCTAGAGCTAAACACAGAGGTGAAGCCATTGTTGCCTCTCTAAGATACTTAATGGCAGAAGTATGACACAGCAGATGATCCACCTTGCTGTACTACAGGCAAAGCCATCCCCAGGGTCATAGCACCCCTGCTCACTACAGTGGTTTTCCTCTACATTAGCTTTTGTTCTTCCTCTCTACTCAAATACCATAAGTAATACACAGACTGTAGGAAAAAGCATATCTTTTTAAGCAAGAGTTTTGATCTTCAGGGGAAAAGCAAGATGTTCATAATGATGTGTTTGGCAGAAAACAGGGAGAAAACAGAGCTTTCAGCCTATCTGTTACTAGCTGATACTCCTGTTTCATCTTCTAGTTAGAGTCCTACTAATTTCAGTGTGCATCCTTCTAGGAGCTCACCCTGTCTATATTGCTTCCCTTACCTTAGATTTTGTCCTACATGCTTACTTACATATTTTCTGACATTTAATATTCAGGCACTGGAGGTTGCACTGAGATCAGCAGCTGAGGATTTCGAGTCACATGAAACCTCAGCAACTCCCAGACATTCCTTTTAGGGACTGGACTGAAGAATGGCAACTAGAAAAATACTTTTCACTTTAATTGAGCTCTGAATGTCTACAGTCAAGGCATCTGAAGCACAGTTCCTCATCATAGGGTCTGTCTGTACTTGGCAAATAGAAGTGGGTGCTTCTGAGCAGTATATCTGGTATCATACTTACATTGAGATAACTCACACACTAAACATGGATATTTATTTCTTTTGACTGTAAAGAACCTACTAATGGCTCTTGTGTTTCTGCATTCTGTAGTAATCAGGTCTCTCCATTATCAGCTGGTTTATATATGTCTCTGTCTTTTACATGTATCTTACACTGTCATTAAATTGCAAGACTGATCCATCTCTGGAGGTTTTCAATCCCACGTACAAATAACATTTAAACACATCTCTACACACAGACTCATTCTCAGACCTATGTAGTTTGTCTTAATGATCACATATACAGAAATACATATTTTAAAAAGCCTAAACTTACCATGACCTGGTGAGAATACATCATCCACAGAGTTTAGACATAACACTGGAATTCCTACTGACTTCAGCTTGCGACATGGACTAGCATCTTCATAGTAATCGTCAATTGTTCGGTAGCCAAACATGACTGAAGTGAACTGCTTATCAAATTCTCTAACAGTTCTAGCCTGAGTACAGAATTCAAATAGGGAACTATGTCAGCATTTGGAAAACAGCATCCAGCTGAAGCAGAAGTAACATTTTCACATACCTTCATCACGAGATCCATATCAAATAATTTCTCCAACATTTGTCGATGCCTAAAAAGAAAAAATGAAGAGCCTGGTTTTTGTTATAGAAAAAGATGTAAAACTCCTCTGCTTTACAGATATATTTATGAAAACAGTTCCCTAACAATAACAAGCTTGGGTTTTAATTTTTTATCATATTAAAATCTTTCTGGAATCCAAGAGCGGAAGAATTGTTCATTCATATGCAGGCACATCCAGCAACATAGTAAAATATCTCCATAAGCCACGAGAAAGATGCCAAAGATAAGAGAACTCATTATTTGGGAATAAAAAATACATCCTAATTTTATAAAGCAAAGGATGAACTAGTCCTTTCCATGCTTTTGCAATCAGTGCCGACTTTAAAGAATTAGTGTAGATACATAGGTACTCAAAGTCAGTATGTGCATGTCTAAAATACTCTAAAAATCCATTCACCTCATCCATAAATACAGAAGTCTGCTGGTCTCGTGCCAAGTTCCTTGAGGAACAGAGAAATTTAGTCTTTCCTGCAAAGATCCTTTAGATTTCCAAACTTACAGAAGAATGCGCAGAGCACAGCTATGTAAAGTGCTGTTATGGCATTCATTTTGGCACTATTATTATACTGCTGTAGATCTCACGCTAACATCCTTCCATCTTGCTAAATAGTTCACGATGAAACTCACCTGCTGATAGAGGATTGTAGACAAGTAGTCAAGTAATAGTTGAAAAGAAGCCAGTTTAGTGGCTTCTCCAGAGATTCTACAGATTCAAAAACATTCCAACCCGCAGAGAAAATTGCAGCTGCCATTAAAGGAGTGTCTCTGCCAGTTTTGCCCAGGTAATTTAAAAGAAGCATGCTATAAACAGAAATGAAAAACAGAAATATATACACTATCAAATTGTTGGCTTCAATTTAAAGCAGATAAAACAATCAGTCATCTTTCTGTTTGGTTTTCAACAGTTTCTTGTTATCAGCCCTGCAGTTGTGCCTAATACTTGAAAAAGGTAGTCAATGTCATCAACATATGACTCATGAAGTTTGCTTTCTCCCTCTGCTGTCAGAGAGGAGCAGAGTGCACTGCATAGGATGTGAGTAGGAGTGCCTTTAGAAATAGAGACGCACTAGCCTTACTTATATCACTAAAAGGGAGGAAGAGGTCAAATAAATGTATCTTACTCATGCAACAGGTACTCCTGAGTTATTAGTAAGTCTTACAAGCTCTCAGTCTTCCTGATCTGATAAATCTGATTAGTGTGCCTGACAAATGCAAGCTGTCCCTGGCACGCCTGCCTCACTGTGAAGCTGTCTTTTGAGTTGAAGGTAAAGCCTTTAACCCACCTCACACACATGAGAGAACCCAGCTATTCTTGAGCACAAAGTATGTAAAGAATGAAGTGCTGGATAATGAATAAGAGTAGCAAAGCAAGATTATGAGCCAAATAGATGGCTTACATCTTGCCTTTCTGACCAATTGCAAATTACAGTGTCTATTGCTGACATATAGTTGAGTGGAAAAAAGGGGAGAGTTCACCAATACCTAGCCCCTCAATTGCTGAAAAATTCAAATAGCAAGAAGAGACTAAAAGAAAAATACTAACAGGAAAGCTGTAAGTCTTGCTTTACTGCCTGAGGCCCCAAAGTTTACAACCATCATCTTAATACCAAGCCTTTAACTCAAAACGTTACAAGTTTCACAACTTAACACAGCTTCCTGAGTCACCAGCACTGTGTACCTTGGCATCATCTACCATGCTTCAGGAGACCTTTAGCAACCTTTAGCAGAGCACCATGAACGAGGTTGCTATCACAGAGACTTTTCCCCTGTGCACCACCTACCAGATCATAGTACAGCAGTGCAAAAGGGAACCAATTTTTGGTATTAGAAAAGATTTGCCATTTGATAGGAGCCAGAAAGAAAAGAACAGTAAACAGCACTTGGGAGTGGGCTCCTGCCATCAGCTCACACAGTTAAACCCAATGAGAAAAGTCACTTGTGGTGTATACCAGAATTTAGTAGCTATGCTCCCTCCCACCCACAGAAGAGGAGGGACTTGTGAGTCACCAGTCTATATACTGTAAGAACCATAAACCAATAAAAATTAGTTGCAGTAGTAAAGCAGCAAGTTCTCTACCAGAACTCACAGAATGTATGCAGTAGAAAGAAGGTTTAGAAATCTTTGTTAGAAAACCAAGTCTCTTCCAAAAAAATACATACTGAAGATCAATAGAAAAAGTAGACATTAATTTACATTTACACATTTGTGAAGTGAATGCTAATTATTCTTCTTATCTGGGCAACTGTGTCCTATATAGATTAACTGGCTATTAAGTTCTGAAAAGGGAGAGATCATTACAACAAGTGGATGATAGTCACAATATGCCTCTGGTGGGATCTCTGCTCCTGCTTAATTTTAAACATACAAGTGCTCCAATTAATTTTGAAGTGTGGAAAAAATCCCTGCATGGATGATTAGACTCTTTCAGTTTTCTGCACAATTAAGCATACGCTTTCTCTTTGTGATTCAGGGCTTTAAAAACAGACTGGAGGAGGAAGGTGGAACATCTTGCCTAAAATCACGCAGTGGTGGCGGCGAGTTAAAAGCCAGGAACACAACACAAACCCCTGTGCCACACTAACAGACTTCATCCCTATTTGGGATACGATAACTAGGTTAAGTCAAGGACAGAAATGACACTAAGGGATGAATTGGTCTTTAGCACCAGTCGCAGAACAGCTAGCTTCTAAGACATCTTCAGCCGTGAAAACCTGGTTCTTCATCTACTGCACCCCAGCCCTCTTAGTTCTAGAATAACACTGCACCAAACATGAAGCTACCCATGAAGAGCCTACTGTGCTTTCAATCTGTGTCTCATCGTTGAAACAAGTCTCTACTGCAGATGCTTCTGTGGCTTTCACCACTTCCAGTGAAACATGTTTTTACAATACATCATGTTATTTCATGTTTTGCATACAAAACAGTGTAAGCTGGGGAGAGATAGCAGCCAAGTGAGATAAGAGTCAACAGGCTTGCTAACCTTGTGAAGAAGGGTTTAAACTAGGTTTGTCAAGGAATGGAGAACAAATCCTGAAGAGAAGGCAGGCCTTGATGAAGGGACAGTAAGACAGGGGAGCCTGTCACACTTCCCTCAGAGAGCATCATGACTGCAGATCATTTCAACTGACAGCACATGCATGAACACCCAGAATGGGAAAAACATGAGGAATCAGAAGTCTGTACATAGTGACATAACAAGTTTATTAGATCCACAGAGACGCAGAGGACTCACAAGCAGACAACACTGTGCTATGATGGATGTAGAATCTTCATGAAGGCCTTAAAGACAAGGAGGGCTTGCACCTTTGCAAAGAAGCCATTTAAATGCACAGAACTTTTCCCTGGTGCAGGCTAGAAACCAATTCAGAGCTAATAGGTCAAAATCAGACAGGAGGCTAAGAAAGGGAGTATTATGGTGGGCATTTGCTATAGATCTCCTGATCAAGAGGAGGAATTAGGGAATCCAAGTCTTTGGACAGCTAAGAGAGACTTCATAATCACTGGGCACAGGGGACTGTAACCACCCTGACATCAATTGCCAAAGCAGGGCACAAGCAGACCAGATTTCTGGAGAGTATTGGGGACAGTATTTTGATACACAATCAGTGACCCGAATGGGGAAAATGTTCTATGAATCTGCTACTTAGACCTAAGGAAGAACCCATCAGATATGGGAAGGTGCAGAATAGTCTTGGCTGCTAAGATTATTCAGTGATGAATTTTAAAGACCAAGAGTAAGTGAGGAAGGTAAGCAGCAGAATTACAACACTGGAGAGAGCTGACTTTAATTTGGTCAGTGATCTGGTTGGCAGGATCCCATGTGAGATGGCCTGATGGGCAAAGGGGTCTGGGAGAACTGTTTGACCTTAAGGATAACTGAACATAAAAAGCACAAGTGTGGCACATCCTGATGTACGCGAAGTTGAGCGAGAGTGGTGAAAGAACACATGGAGGAAGAAAAAAACTCTTAACTGACTTCAAGGAAGCATCCTGAAGGCAGAAGGAGGGTGGGCTGCCTGGGAGAAACAGTCACTGTCCAATAATGAAGGGATGCAAGTTAGGAAAACTATAGTTCAGCTGGACTTGGAACTAGCAAGGGATATGCAGGACAACAAGAAAAAGGCTCCTGCAACAAGAAAGGCTTCTGTAAATACATTGGTACAAAAAAAAAAACCAGGCTCAGAGCAAACAGCATCCACTCCTTCCCCCTCATCAGTGAAGCCAGTCATCTTGTCATAGAAGGCAATCAGATCACTTGGGCATACTTTGTCTTTGATGAATGCAGCCACCTTCTTAAGCTTCATATGCTTGCAAATGGCTTCCAGATGATCTTCTCAAAGAACTGAAGTTAGGCTGACCAGACTTTATTCCCTCCTGGGACCACTATTGAACAGAGCAGGGAACCCAGTGACAAAAGATTTGTAAAAAGTAGAGGCTACCTGCCTTCACTGAAGAGGTCTGTTCTCAGGCCTAATGGTGCCTGTGCCTAGTGGCAGAGTATGGCAGAATGAAATATTACTCATGGCAGAGGAAGATCAAGTTAGGACCAGTTATGCAAACTGGGCATAGACATGTCAATGGGACATGGTGAGGTGCACCAAAGCTCCAGAGGAGGCAGCCAATGTCATTGTAAGACTGCTCTCTATGACTTTTGAAAGGCTGCAGCAACTATGGCCTATTTCTGATGCCATCTACAAGAAAGCAAGGAGGAAGAAATATAGCCTGGTCAGCCTAACCTTAGAGCTTTGGGAATATCCTCTGGAAGCCATTTCCAAGTATGTAAATGTGAAAAAGATGACTGGTCACAGCCAGCACAGATTTACCAAGGACAAATCATGTCTGATCAACCTGGTTGCCTTCTATAATGAGCTGACAGCCTTCATTGATTAGGGGAAAGGAGTGGATGTTGCTTTGACTTTAGATCAGCTTTTGACAGTCTGCCATGGCCTCCATGTAGCCAAACTGGAAGGACATGATTTGAATAGGTGACCTGCAGCATGCATGGAAATCTGACCAGACTACTAGGCTCAGAGAGCTGTGGTCAGGAACTTGAAGTTTAACTGTAGTTGCTGGACCAGATACTAGCAATGTTCCTCGGGGAGTCAATAAAGGGGTCAGTACGGTGTAACATCTTTGTTAACTACATGAAAAGATAGAATACACCCTTAATAAGCTTACATGTCACATTGTGAGGAGTGACTGGTGAATGGGAAGACAGGCCTGCCATGCTGAGGGACCTCAGCAAGCTGGAGAAATGGCATGGCAGAAACTTCATGAAGTTCAAGGCAAAAGTCCTGCGCATAGGGCAGACTGATGACTGGGTAGAAAGCAGCTAAGAAAGGCAAGGGTGAATGGAACATGACTCAGCAAAACACCCTTACAGAGGGAGGATGACTGGTGACATGCTGTGCTTTGTTAGTGAGAGCAAAACAAGCAGGTCTAAGGGAATTACTGTTGCTTGTATTTGGCACTTAGGGGATTGTTTCTGGAGTACTGTGCCCAGTTTTGGGCTTCCCAGATGCTGACATAGTGGAGAGATTCATATGTCTTCATCCTGAGGACACTGGCAAAATCCCAACACCACAAATGGAAAAAAATTGGCTTGATTTAAAAAGCTTCCAAGTTATTTATTTGATAATCACTAACTGTATTGTTTGAACTAATCTGTATTTACCCCAAAGCTCCAACAAGTTGTTAGCAGATTAATGCCAATATATAAGGCTGTATATGCCCACCTTCCAGCAAATTTATCAGAAAGAAGGGGGAAGTCTTAGGGAGTTACCCCTATGTCTAAGAGAAGCATTCCTCTCCTATGATTTTCATCAAAAAGGCTGTCTTAACATTTCTCCTAGCTTCTAGCAGTGATTTCTCTAAGAAACTGTGCTATCATTGTCTGTTCTAGGAGTGCTTTCTGGAGAGAAGCCAAGACACAGTGAGTCTTAATACCACATGCTGTTATCAACCCATACTGGTTTCAACAACAATACTACTTGCTTCAGAGCCAGACAGAGCAGATACCCACACCTCTCCCAGCCTAACTTACCCACACACTGCAGAGCCCAAACAGAATGAGGATAAATCTTGTCATTCTCAGAGGTTGCTAAGAAACATGGTATGATAGCTCTAGTTCCTTTTTTTTAGTCCCTCTGTTCCACAGACAGTCTCCATAGTTCTCAAAGATTGTATTGCCCACCTGTTTGGAAGTCAATCTGTCTGTCAGAGTTCCCTGCTACCCCCCTTCAACTTTTGGCCAAATTCAACCTTCCCTAACAGGGAGCTGAAAGCCTCAAAGATATGAAGTTTCTACAGGTCTTCTGAACATGAACTGATGGAGGGAGACCTGAGTTAGTTGCAGTTCAGTGAGTGATGCAAGTATTGCAGAGCAGTACTTTACAATCAGGCTACAACAGACTTATTTTGCAATCATAGTTAAGCTGAGATTCATGTAACATAATACCTTACCCTCCCATTGAAACACCTGCTGCTATGAATGGAGCTGAGGGGTGCAAGCTGTGTACATGATGAATAACAGCCTCCAAATCCTCTGTGTTAGAGGCACAGTAGGTCCTTGGTGTCTGTAAGGAGTCAGAAGGAAAAAATGGCATCATAAGCTTTTGTATTATCCTTTAAGGACAAAGCAATCTGAGCATTGGATCATTTTCACCACAGGATAAATTTAGTATTTATCGTGAAGCTGTACTAAATGGCAAATAGAAACCCAAAGCACTTCACGAGGAGGAGGAGGGGAGTTGTACTTGCGTCATTACAAAATAAAGCAAGTGACAAATATCTTCAGTATCTGCAACCTCCAGGTCATTAGACAAAATCTGTACACAGAGCAATGAGCTAAACTAGACAGAACTACAGCAGAACGAGATAGGCACCGGTATTTTTAAGATACCCTGGAGAAATGGAAACATATCATAAAGGCTGCAATTTACAGAAGAGAAAGTTGTAACAACAATTTACCATCTTCACCCACATCGAAATGCCAGAGAAAATGCTAGATTTCAAGTACTGCCAGCATTTGAAAAGTAACCAAAATTTAGATTCTACACACATTACAAGCAAATATATAGATAAATAAATTCACCAGTGCTGTTTACCTGATTTACTGAAACATTATATTAACTAAAGCAATGAAACATGTATCTTATCCTGTCCCTATATACCATCAGTCTCTTCAAATCCTGAATCAAGAGTTGGAATGATTTCCACTGCATCACAGAGATTTGGGTAACCCCCTCTGCTTTTACAGGATAAACACGGCTTTTGAGCCTCACCTCCACAGACATCTGCTATAGGCCACAATTTAGGGGATTATTTGAAGCAGTATAAGGGAGATAAATCCTTTCAGGAACCATAAGAATCACAGTAAAGTGATTAGGGAAAAATTAGGGAAAAAAATCCTTAATTTTCTAGATTTCATCTACTGCAAAAGAGAGCTTTTAACTACAGAGTTTTTACTAACATGTTAACGACTTTCACTGAACTATAGGAAGCAGCTGGCCTGCCAAAAATCAGTATGAACATTAAACTAAACAGAAAAATACTTAATTATGAGTTAATTGAATTTATTTGTTGCCTGAAGCAACAATGTTTTATAATGAGGGAGGATTTTTTAAATTGCTTTCAGTTAAAAAGCCAGGGTATTTTGGGGCCATTTTAACTAGTCTCTTTAGATGAAACTAATTACTTAAAATGTACTTAACAAGAATATTGAAATGTTGAAGTCAAAGATTTAAAAAAAAAAAAAAAGGAAAATCTGCTAAATCTGGATAATTAAAACTGAAGATGGGTTTAATTTCTACTTACGTTGCACTTCCAGGTCTCATCCATATGAATGACACTTCACTGTTTTACACATAATTAATTAAAACCAGTGTGAATGTGGTTTATTTTAATTAAATTGTCAAGTTTACAAGGAAAAAGAAATTATTTTTGGTAACTAGGGTCTAATGTATTCCAAATGAAAGTGTATTTTATTAAGTTTCTAAAACTAGAGAGATATCCTGCATTTTAACTTCAGTTAATTCCTAACACTTCAGTGTCTATATGTCTGTTCACTGTGTGAAGATATTTTACAACACCATCTTAGCTCATGTTGGCTGTAGTCAATCTCATATTTGAGTATTCCACAAAAATATTTCACAGTCACTTTCAAAAACCAATGAGAACAATGAAAGTAGATACTTTAAATAGCTATCATTTGGTGTAAATTTGAACCCACTTTTAAAGAGCCTAGAAAGAGAACTACTTGTGTGAGTAATTTCTACTGTGGTGCTCAATTATGACTCATAATCTTTAAATAGGGATCTTATGTTGAATTGTAGAATTCCCCACCACCACCTTTGCAGAAAATGTGGTCATTTCAGCTAGTTTGCTTCACAGTAAGATCTTATAAAGCTTAAAGATGTAAAACCGATTACAGTAAAATACACACAATGAATCCAAACAAGAGATCTTTTCTCTCAGCAGTTCAGAAATTCATCAATAAGGACTCTGTGTGTCACAAAACTACTTTGTAGATCCATCTCTAAAAGTATGACAAAAACTCCTCCTACCATGGCAAGATATACATTGAAATGCTTTATCCGATTTTGTGAAAATATCCTGAGCACTTTTAAAGTTGAGACCAGGGTATTAAAAAAGTACAAAACAATACCAAGTATTATGCACATTTATTCCAGCTGCAGAGCTGTCAGCAAAACGCATCTGAAGAAACAAAGCTTATTCAGCAATAATTCATCACGCCTTGTCCCTAACCGCAGAAAATACTTAGCTTCGAGACTTTGTTGTTTTGCTAGTTAAATTTCCAAGCAAACATGGTATGTCTGTCCCAAAGACAAAAAATATAGCCAAACTTGGCATAATTGCTGAGGAAAAATACAGGAACATATTTAACTTTCAGGATATGGCTATCCATATAAATCTGCTTCATTAATTCAGTAACACATAATATGGATCAGTTTTAATGGCACAACTTTTTAACCATATCAAAATCTATTTTAAACTCATATTGGCAATTGGGAAAGTAATTACAAATTCTTATATTTGGAGCTGTACGTTAAAATAATGGGAGAAAATTACATTGATTGAATAGTATTTCTTGGATGTGTCCATTTTAAATACTGTAGTATTTTTTGAAAGAAAAGTGTAAGGATTGTTCATTTTAATGTTACATATATTAATAATTTAAATTATTTCCTAAAATGACACATTCACAAAAATTGTGTGTTGACCAGTTGACCTCTTTGATTTTCAAAATAAAAGATTAATATTGGCACATGATTGATGTATCTGACTAGATTCTCTTTTCTGCATTTTCAACATGAGTTTCATTTAAATCCAATAGTACAAATAGACACCAATGATTCCATATATACTGCTTGTGAAAGATGTTTATCTTAGAAGCCATCCTTACCAATAGCTCCTCACCAGCAATTCCCCGATTGTTAAAAACCACGCATCTAAAAATTGAGACAGTAAATTCAATTATTCACACTGTTCAACCCACTAAAAAAAAGATAAACACACAAAACCCCTCGAAAATGCATAAAGAAAAATGAGCCAGTTCTACAAATAAGTTCAACATACAAATATTTACAGTCCTACAGATCCTAAACCCATCCTGATCCATTTAGAACAACCCTTATACCAAAATGGAGTTTACTGAAGTCAGTGGGATTCTTATATGAGCTCTGTGATTCGCCAGTCAAGGTCAGATGCCGGATGAGAGCTCCAAGCTTTTACTTGAAGGTGGTAGCTGCATCTTGTTCTGCCTGCACTCTGAGCTGGCCAAATATGAGGCAAAGCTCTGTCAGTGCAGGCTGACTCTGAAGCAGTGCACTGAAATTCAGAGAACGTCAGAGATCCATGCGTAGACATCCTCCAAAGCTATGTAACTGCATTAAATAGCACAAAATGTGCCCAAACAAAATTATAATGACAGTTGCATCTGAAGCGTCTTGGGGATGGGAATTTTTTTTCAGCTGGTATAGCAGAAGTTTCTGTTCTTTTTATGCTGGTAGGAGTCTCCGAATTTTCTAGTAGCATTACTGTGATTTAAGGATCTATATTCTCTTAATAGAGCTTACATTTCTATTACTGTTTACCATTTCCAACTATACAAATTTTGTTAAATTACATATATATATATATATAGTTAAAGGCATAAAAAAATCACTTATTTTGGTATTTTTCTCAAATGTTGCTGTTTAAAAACAAGATTACCACCTTCTGTTGAAATCTGACCTAAAGCTCTCCTTTTTAATGCTATACCTTCTTTTCTTAGGTGATGAAATGCAGATATTTCTTTCAGGTATACTTAAAAAATTAATAGCAAGAAGTTGTTGATTTGAGGGCTTTTCTCCTCTGATATTTTTTACTGGTAAGTTTTAAAGTGGTTTAAAAGTACTTTGAACTGCTACTTTACTTTCATAATTTAGTAAAGGAGTTATCCAAGCCTCCAAACAGAGAACAGGTAGTCAGACATGCAGATAAAAGCTTGTATATGCATATTTGAAGAACTTATTATAGTCAGTACCAGAAGCCAATCTGCAAAGACAAAACCTAATATTCCAAATGCAGATCCTGGAACAATGACAACTTATTTTAGAGCGCAGCAGCAGCAGCAATATGATTATATAAAGGAATCTACTCATCGACTAATCTGCCTATTTTACCCAGCTTTGACTAGAAGCCTTAATAACAAAACTAAATTAAGCAGCGACAATTAAGAGGTGATGAACCTCTCCCTTCACCACCACCAGTAAGTGTAGGGTAGCTCTCCTTTTGCAGTCATGAATTTGAGGCTGCTGAATCAAGCAATCTTGGCATTCAGAAGCTGACCTCCAAAGCCTGCTGCCAGCAACCCATCTCCACAAGTCTTCTTGAAGATGAATAGAAAACCCTTCTCTAGCAAGTGTAAAGGTAAGATGAATACTGATACTATAATTCATAAGCAGCGGAAAGGCCTATGTAGACTTAGCTTGCTCTCCCTGCAATCTCTGAGGCACATCTGCAGATACTGTAACAGCCCTTCCGAATGTACTGCTGTTACATAATTCTAATTATTATTATTACTAATACTTTCTTACATAAACTAATGCCTTTAGACCTCATTTGCCTTAGGAAAAGCATCTTATACATACACATACTTATATCTGATCTTATTAGAAGAAGCAAAATACTATCAATGAAATACAACAGTACCTGTATCCCAGCATTTCACTTTGATGAATCATGTGAAGAATGTAGGATTCCTTGCTCGTTCCTGTCAGGCCAGGCAATAACAGGACAGTGGGTCTTGTGCTGGCATCCGGATAGTATAAGCTGTCATTATTATCAAACCAGTCCAATGAAATCTGTCCTCCATCTGCTGTTTTAATGAGCTCACTGAAAGGCACATTTCAAGACAACACCGATTAGACTGAAAAATACATGCATACTGCTTACAGTGTACAAATTGCCAGGTATGAGTTCTGCATTTTAGTTATGTTTTAATACTCAAAGTGCCACCTATGTTTGTTTACATGTTTACCATTCAGAAAGAGCCACATCTACAGCTGACGTAAGTTAGTACTGTCAATTTGTGGCATAATTCCCATCTACGGTAAATAAAGACCTGGCCTCTCATGAATTGCTGCTGATGCACTGGAAGCTTGTAAATGTGATTTTTGGCACTGCCTTCTATCTATATAGGTTTGCATGCTGCAGATTTCCTTTGGATCATCTCAGAATCTTTTCATAGCACATGGGGCAATGTGTTAAATATTTCTCACATTTTTTTCTCTTTATCCAAAGGAGCAGCAGGTATAATGGATGGCACCTTCTTATTGTTTAAAACATGGAACACAGACACACACACTACTGTATCTTTCACCCTGTATCTTCAAAAACTTTGCTCAAATGCACTCTCAAAGCATACATCTTAAGAATGTAACAAACATTATAATATCACAAGACGCTAGGCATGCATTAAACAATGACAAGAAGGTTTCGTTCTTTTTTTAGAAACATACAGCATTCCCTTTTCCTGGCACTGAAGGCATTGTACAAGAGAGTTTGTGTAGGAACTACCAAAATGTAAGCCTACCTTGCATTTGATTATTCATCTGAAAGTCTTGAAAGCACCTACTCCAGATTTTAAAGCTCCTCAGCCTTGTTGGACTCATTAGCTCAGCTTTGCCCTTTTTCAGTAATAGGAAATAGATGCAATGCTGGTGTGTACTGCCAACATAATCTCCAATGGTACAAAATAAGCATTGCCTCATGGAACTATGTTTCTTCCCTCACAAACCTTGAAACACAGAGTACACAAGAAGGGCTAGAAAAAGTGGACACAGCCGTACCATTGAAATGTTTCCTAGTTACTAAAACTAAGGGAAGCTCTTAAATGCTAAATCTATTCTACCATGCAAACAGAGCTGAAACAACTTGTGCTGCATCCAGGTTCCGGCGCATAAAAGTACTTCTACTTAGGTCTTGTGCCAAATGCCTCATTTGCCAGACTAAGTCTCATTTATATGTGAGAGAGATCAGCTGAGGACAAACACTAAATGTAAGTTTTTTCCACTCTTAGAATTTAGGCATCAAAGAATACAACATGAAACCCACAGGTAAAAAGTTGCTGTGAAAATCCCAGAAGTTTTATGTATCCAAAATGAGGCTGAAGTGGCCATGCTATGGTTAAGGTATAACATGTTAGTTCAAGGGACAAGATACAGTGATTGCATGATCTTTGCAAAGCGATGGCATTCAAACACCATAATTATAGAATCATAGAATAATTAGGGTCAGAAAGGACCTTAAAATCATCTAGTTCCAACCCACCTGTAATATTTGATACACCTGTGCTGCCATCTAGACTGTGCTGCCATCTAGAAAGACCTCAAAAGGTTGGAGAAATGGGTTGAGAGGAACTTCGTGTACAATGAGCGCAACCCAAAATACAGAAGGCTCCCTCTGAGCATTGAGAAACACCTTTTCACTGTGAGGGTAACCCAGCACTGACACAGGTTGCACAGGGATGATGTGGAGTTGCCATCTCTAGGGATATTCAAAAGCCATCTGGACATAGTCTGGGACAACTGGCTCTAGGCGGCCCTGCTTGAGCAGGGAGGTTGGACAAGGTGACCTCCAGAGGTCGCTTCCAACCTCGACCATTGTGTGATTCTGTGAACATAGAACCACATCAGTTCCTATATTGCCACCAACATTTAATGCTTGTCTGAAGCTAAAATAGAGCCATTTGGGAATCTTGACCTTTTAAATCTACTATATATTGAATCCAGATTTGACATGGTTCCAAGCCTATGATGGGAGTTGTAAAAGCAGGCATAAAGCAAAAAAGCGTGCATGAACCTTAGCAATGATGGTAGATGGGACACAGCCAGATCAAGGTAACTGCTGGCTACCAAATCAGTCACTTTCCAGAATAAAGGCACTTACTTCCTGTACTGTACTTGGGGTCTAGAGGTGATAAAGGGACGCAGGAGAGTTTGCATCCGACCTTCCCAGCACCAAATTGTGGGATAGTAAGTTTCTGTCACAACAGGGCAATATTCCTCGAGAAAGCGGCAGAAGCTGTCGTTGGTGGCCACCAGCTGGGGTTTCTAGGAAGAGAGACTTACAGTCAGGCATGGGCATTCATATAAAAACCGCTGACAAATAAATAAAGAAAAACTTATTTAAAGCCTCTCCTTTCATGCTGAAGAGACAGAGAAATGAAAACCGAACAGAATCTCAAAAGGTCCAATTGAAAAGCGAAACCCATTAAACATAATGGATTCTTTATTTCTAATAACATGCTATTCTAGCTCTACTTTCACCAGCATTGTAACTTTCACTGAGAAATCAAGACTGTACTCACAGTAGGCAAAAAAAAGAAACAAACGAAAACGACCCAAAAAAGTTTACTGAATCCATTTTCTTGTACTGCACAGAACCGATGCTTAATCTGCGTACTTTGTGCACCTGCAGTACCTATTTTAAGCTGGTAGGACTCTCCTCCCATCTCATACTACAGTACAGAACTGCGTTGGTTACTCTAATCACCCTGCATACCGAGATTTTTCTTGCAGCTTCCATCCGTAGACCATTTAACGTGTAAATCCCTGTGTACCAAACCCCTCATGTTTCAGCAGCTGCATTCCTTGAACTTTTCTTTCATGCTGACTCTCCAACATGCAAGCATTAATAGGACAATAACAGATGCTTTGGAGAAAATGGTTACACACACAAAGTTGCAGTGGCATATCCTCCCTTCATCTTCCTCCTCTGACCAAGATTAAGTACTCTTCTGATGAAGAGGAAAGCTATGTTCTCAGTGGCTCTCTGAAGGGCCGTGGCAACACACATGCCTTCAACAACCACAAATCTTCTGTCATGCGTATTTTCAGCCAATTAAGCGTTCAATGAGGCATTCTCACCACAGGGCCACTTTAGATCAGGTCGGGTTCACTGTACCCAAGTAATTCGCTAATGCCTAATTCCTCTGTGAAACCACTGCTGAGGGGAAGATGTACAGGAGTGTCCTAGCCCCCAAAACACCGCGACAGTGGTTACAAAGGTATTTACAGTGGTACTGAAGGCAGACAGAAGGACAACGAAGTACTTTATCACCTGCCCTGCTAGTAAACCAAAGCGGTCGGGGTTTTGTTGTGGACGGGGGGCTCCTGGCCTCCCTTTCCTAACCGCCACCCCAGCGCAGCTCTCCCTCTGGTACAGATGCACTTCGGGGACGCTCGCAGCAGGAGCCCCCTTCCCCTCCTCGGCTGGGCATGCAGGCGAGCTCTCCCCCAGGCCGGCCGGTCCCGGAGGGAACGCCTCAGCGGCGGGGGCTGCGGGCCCGGCCCGGCGGCAGACACCGGCCTGCGAGGGGGTGAGGGGGGTTTCGGCCAGCTGGGACCCAGCACGGCAGCTCCGCGGGAGCGGCTGCGAGTGCGAAGACGAGCTCCCTGCCCCCGCCCGGCCATTTCTGCCTGGAGCGGGTGGTTCGCGGTGACCTTCGCGGGACGGTTTCCCCTCGGCGGGACACCTGCGGAGCGCGCCCCGCCGCCCTCCCACTCACCTTGGCTATGCTGCTGAGGTAGTAGCAGGCGTAGGCGACGCCGAAGCCCAGCACCAAGGACAAGCCTACGCCGGAGCCGAAGAGCCCCACGCGGACCTGGCTCTCCAGGTAGAGGGACAGCTCCCTGGTCAGCACCTGCCAGTCCATCGCTCGGCAGGGCCGAGCAGGGCAGCGCAGCGCAGCTCAGCCCGGCTGCCGCAGCCGAGCCCACCGCGGCACGGAGGGAGGGACGAAGGAGGCGCAGAAGACGCTGCCTTTCGGCTCCCCCTGCCGCTGCCACGGACTGCTCCGGGCTGTAGCACCGCCCCCCCGCAGGCCTCGCCGGGAGGGGGCCTGGGACCGGGGCCGGGGCCAGGCGCGGCGCGGGGGGCAGGCTGCTGGCGGGACGGCCCCTGCAGTGGGTGTCGGGCCGAACCGGGCCGGGCTGGGCCTGGCAACGCAGGGGAGGAACGCTTGAGCAAAGCGGAGGTGCACGGCCTGGGGCACCTCAGCCGGGCGGGCGGCAGGGCCGGCGCCTCCGCGGCAAGGCAGGTGCCTTCCTGGAGCTTTCTGGGTCCCCTCACCCCTGCGCTGTCTCTCAGGCAGGGCGTGCGGGGTCAGGTAGGAAAGGGACCGTGAAGAGCGGGTGATGCGGGAGCGTGGAAACCCAGTCTCTCCTGGGCAAGCCGTGTGTGCCCTTCCCAAACAGTGTTAGTTGTAAGGGGTACAAGTCCTGTGTCGTGCAGGAGGAAGAGGGGACACCGGTGCTTCCAGAACAGCACTGGTTAATCAGCAGTATCTGTCTAAATATTTTAAGTGAATTGAACTGCTTTTCCACTCTCGCTGCTGTTGCAAGATGTTAGTGAGGATCAGAGAGGAGCAGATGTACTCTGTAACTCCCACGAGAAATTCTACATGCTCCCTTTTTGGCTGTGTGGATTGTTGCATGGTGGCCCTCAAGTGTTTGCTAAGTGAGATGCTTCCCCCTCCAGCTTCAGAAAAAGATTAACAGTATCTGTGTGTTTTCCTTGCTAAAGTCCTGGGAATGCAGCTGATCATAAAATCATAGAATAGTTAGGGTTGGAAAGGACCTCAAGATCATCTAGTTCCACCCCCCCTGCCATGGGCAGGGACACCT
>JAOEHY010025806.1:0-28463 GCA_025447955.1 Psilopsiagon aurifrons
GGTGGTGAGGCACTGGAATGGGTTGCCCAGGGAAGTTATGAATGCTCCATCCCTGGCGGTGTTCAAGGCCAGGCTGGACAGAGCCTTGGGCGGCACGGTTTAGTGTGAGGTGTCCCTGCCCATGGCGGGGGGATTGGAACTGGATGATCTTAAGGTCCTTTCCAACCCGAACTGTTCTATGATTCTATTCGAAGATGCCAGTTAAGAGCATGACAAGGGATTAGACAATGAAAACAAAGTTATTGATTCATGGTACAACTTGATATCCCCTCAATACTTTAGAACAACCTATTCTCAGGGACAGGACACAGAAGTGAGATAATATCAGAGGTGTTGTCTGTGAAGAAGACGGGATGTAGGATGTAGATATATAAAACACATCCCTGAGGCAGCAAACTGAGGGATCAATGTCCAAAGATGCTCTGGCACAAAATGATAGCCAGAAAAAACAGAACTGTTTGCCCAGCTCCTTGTAAATCTCAGTGTCAAAATTTACAACTCTCTGTACCTAAATGCCAACTATAGCTGTGAAACCAAGTATCTCAAACTCATTTAATAGGAGATACAGGTCTTCCAGCTGCTTTCAAGTGCTCTCAATGCCTGAGGTTGAAAATATTTGAGATACTGATTTCCTGATGAATGTTTATTAGCTTGCTGCCAGTACCCCAAGGCAATATCCTCTAGTATCATCTTCTGTTGTGGCAAATCTTCCTTCAGTTCTCTTTCCTTTAATTGGATTAAGATTATGAGCTTCTTCCTTATTAAAGGAAAGCATTATGTAGCCAAAGATTGAATTACCTATTAATGCATGCCTGAAGACATAAAACTTTGCAAAATACAGCTGGAAATTATATTACTAAGAGAACAAATTGCTGGGGTCTCACAGTTATCGGCTAATAAATTGAAAAGAATACATTAACAAGCGCCTGAATTGTGAAGGCAGCCTGGAATCCATTCTATATGTTTCCTTTGCAAGTATTTTTACATTTAAAACATTATTTACTATTAGCACAAAAATTCTTTTATTATGAGCTCTTCAGTGCAGAACACCTTTTCCCTGTACATATATTCAGGAAATATAGTTCTGTAAGAATTCATTTGCAAGAAACTTATGAAACAATAAATATTATAATTTTACTTTTTTTTTTTTTATGGCCCTATTTTTAATCCCCTCCCCTTTTTCAAAGTATATTTTAATACTTTTTTTCCCCACTCTGGTTTATAGCTATCAGACATTCTGATTTTGAACTTTCTTGGAAGTAGGGTAGCAGCTATCTCACCTAAGCTTTGGTAGAGGACATTGAAGTGGTTCCAGGAACAGG
Organism: Psilopsiagon aurifrons; assembly: GCA_025447955.1. Classification (NCBI taxonomy): domain Eukaryota; kingdom Metazoa; phylum Chordata; class Aves; order Psittaciformes; family Psittacidae; genus Psilopsiagon; species Psilopsiagon aurifrons. Next base: position 1,323 of record JAOEHY010025806.1, read on the forward strand.
GGGAGACATCAGGTCACTGCTGCCATGGCAGAAACAGTACCTCCTCATTCTTGCTTGCAGCAATTGGTACTGTGCTAGTTAGAATCAGAATCAACTCAGTTGGAAAAGACCTTTAAGACCATCAAGTCCACGTGTTCCCCAGCACTGCCAAGGCCACCACTAACTCATGTCACTGAGGGCCTCGTCTACACAGTTCGTGAACACTTCCAGGGATGGTGAATGTTTTAGTTGTCAGACCAAACCATGCAAAAAAGCCAGAAATGTTCGATGAATCTTCATACGGTGGATGAAAAGAAGCTGAATGGCAGACTCATAGCATATATTACTTATGAAGTACTTCTTAATGAAACAGTAACTAACTCCTGCTTTAAACAGCAGCTTCTCAAGTTCCCATAATAGCTGGGTTGGAAAGGATCTCAAGGGGTCATGCAGACTGTACCTTAGCCTAACAAGGGCTCAGCAATGGTAGTGCTGTTCCCTGCATATTTTCTCTAAAACCTTTTGAGGAGAAAGCCCTGCCAGCCAGCCAGGCCAGGCGATCCCCATGCTTCCCTGCTCTTACCAGGGCAAATGTTTCCTCACATCTAACTTGGGTGGTTTGGAGGAGCCAAGCTGCTCACCCACCCCCTGTGGCCTGATGGGCATGAAGCAAAAGCTTGTGAGAATTTCAGGTTCCTTGGCAAAGCACTGTCCCACTGGGAGTCTTCCACAGAGCTGCTTACTTTTGACAAATCACTGTTTCCTGATGGAATGCTGCTTTGTCAGAAGGTGTTGCTTTGAGCACCCTCTCTTCAGCAGGTGGCAGAATAATTCATTAGGGATTTTGGTGGCTTTTAAATCTGGGATTCACTAAGTCTCATTCTAATGGTCAGCTGTATCTTGCTGAAGTGACAGAAATTCCTCAGCAGATACCTGCTGTACCTTGAAATTATTGATGCAAGGCATACAGTAAGATCATGGTAAGCCTGAAGCCATGATCAACACGCCTGCCCTCAACAGACAAGGAAGAGTTCAGGCATAGCCAAAGTTGTCCATGAAAAACTGAAGCACTAATCATAGAGTAACATTATCAACTCTACAAGATAAATATAATGTTCTAAAAAATATAGTAAACCAGGCAATTGCATCACATTTAATTCTGGTACATCTAATAAGCCCAACATAGTTAAGTTTGTCAGTGAGTTACCATTTAAATCTCTAGAATATCCATAACTATAACATTATTTCACGTAGCAGTCATACAATTAGTTTCTCCTTACTCCTAAATTCATGTACTGCTGTCTAAGTAATAAAGAGCCTACTATGAAAGAGTGTGGAGCCACACCGTGACCCATGCTTAGCATGAAGAAATACTGAAGTGGCAGAAATATGCCCAGGATATCACTGCTGATACTCTGTTCACACAGATACTTGAGAACAAGGAAGCCCAAACCGGTAAGAGCCTCAGAGTCCTGCCCGAGCCTCTGGGGAACTGCAGATACAGGAAAAGGAAGCCAGAACACTTTGTTTCAATGGGTCTCATGCAAATTTGGTGGTAGGAACAGCAGTCAAAAGAGCATCAGCTCCTGTTTCTTGCACAACCAGGTAAAAAACAAAACCTGCCCAATGGCAGCATTTACCATGTGTGCAGATTTAACATGCGGTTATGAGGCCTTTGGTCTCCCTCCCACTTGAGCACTGGCTCATAAAGAGCACACGATCACATGCCAACCAATGTAGCTGGGGTTGCATGGCTTTATAGCAACCGCTTTTCCACTAGGACTGTTCTTTGGGATTCACATGACACTTCACAAGTAACTTCCATCAGAATCATGTTCAAAATCCCTGCTCAGTGTAATTTGGGTCCTGGGAACTGATATCCCTTTGTGGAAATAATTCTGTATTTGCTGATGGTGGTAAGCAAAAAACAGAAACAGAAGGGGTAATAGAAAATACCTTAGAGACTCATTGAATGCACTCAGCGAACACCATTAGCAGACACAGGGATGCGTTAGCCAACACAGAGCTGAAAGTGCTTTCTGAGTCATGAGTTCTTGGAGGAAATCTACGTGGAGGGTGACCTATGTCTTTGGAGCCATTTCCACACGGGCATGGATGCAGGCTAGCCTGAGGAGCAGCCTGTATATAGGCCTGACTGCTCTTGACGGATAAGAGTTTCATGCACTAAGAGCTAAAGCTCATTTCTACAAGACATATCACAAAGTCTGAAACAAATACTGGAATGGATTAAGGCCATTTTGTAACTTCTCATCTTTCCACTCTTGTGACTTCTTCACTACAAGTGCTGCAAAAGCGTATGTGTGTACACATAACAGCGAGAACTGAAATGCATGAGGTTATCAAGGTATCATCCTATGAAGCAAAACACTCTGCTGCACCCCAGCACTCACTGTGAAATGATCAGACAAGAAACAACAGGTGACAAATTCATTAGATTGCTTAATAAACTGTCAAGGAATACTGAAGAGCTACAGTACTGCACGGGAGCCATAGCAGAACAGCAGGGCTTGGAGTGACCACCAAATCCTAGGGAGCTCTAGAGCCACAGCAGCGCATCTGCAGCCTTTTGGGTAGTTGCCATAAACCCACCAGTTATTAACTACCATAATTTATGCTGTGAGCTGCACCGGACCCCTGAGCAATCTCAGATTTAGAGAATATAAGAACCAGGGAATCCATCTGTCTTCATCTTGAAGCTGTCCTGTTTTGCCTCTCTGTGTTCTAGACTCTGACCTTCTCTTGCTGTGTCATGGTTTACTAACTTGGTTGTTTGCTACCCTTACTGCTAAAAGCCTACCACCTCATCAGTTGATTAAAATGAAAAGATACCTTAGGTATAAGACCAGCCTAAGGCTTCTCAGTAGTTTCAGTGATTTCTGTCTTCATGTACAGGGAAGATTAGAAGCCTTAAAAGTTGCAGTAAAACAGGAGGTGAAGCATTATTCTAAGGTACCATTTTTTATGAAATTGGTGTTCCTGGCTGTCCTTGTTTCTAAAGAAAGTTCCACCAAATGCACTAATGAATGTGCATTTCAGTGACAGCTACTCCAGATTTTTGGGAAGTGACTAGATGGAGAAAAAAACCCTGGGAATGCTCTGCAGAATTAAGACACTCTACATCCTTGTGGGATGATGCATATGGCACTGGGATGTTGTTTGCAAAATTGGAACAGTTCAGACTTTGGTGTGCAGGTGAAACAGCAGGCGTTCAACCAGTGTGCTTTGCAGGTACCTTATGTTCTTGCATATTATATATACATTCCTGCATCTCAAGCAAACCTTTCCTCCTACATCCAATGAAGAAGTTTTGCCAGCAAGTGTCACCCAACTGAATTGCTCTTAATTCCTAATTTGCTGGATTAATAGCTTTTCTGGGGATTCAGAAGTGTTAATGGGTGTTCTGTTCACATCCCTCAGAAGTCAAGTCCACCCTTGCTCTACAGAACAGCCCTGCATATGTAACTGGGAAGTTTCTGGTCTACCTTCTTCATCTCTCACAAGAAACATCCCTGGGGTTGACAAGAGGGCTCAATCCCCTCTTGAACAGTCCTTTTCCCTTGCTAGGCATGCCCATAAAACATGGTTGTCTTAGGGTCTTTTGCATGAGGGCATTTTTTATTTTGAAATGCACTTCTCTAAAAGCAAATGAAGAAAGGCTTCAGCTCAATTCTTTAATACCAGTAAATACCAGTCCAAGAACATAATTTATGAAACTGTGCTGCTCTAGTCTGTCTTGGAAAGAGTAAGAACTATCCCCGTTATCACCTCCTGGATGCTCTATACCCTACATCTTAGAATCATAGAATCATGGAATGGTTTGGGTTGGAAAAGACCTTACGATCATCTAGTTCTAACCCCCTGCCATGAGCAGGACACCATGCACTAAACATGTCACCCAAGCCTCTGTCCAACCTGGCCCTGAACACTGCCTTTAACATTTTAACACTGAAATTAACAGTGAATATTTGTCTTTAATTTTTGTCTTGTATGTTTAGATCATAAGATGTTAGACAGACTGGTCACCAGGATAAAGCCATTTTGAACTGCTTTCATTCTGTACTACACTGAGGCAGGAAAGAATGGGGAAGTGGCTCAGGAGATGCCAAAGCAGGCAGCTGTTTGTAAGTAATTAAAATCACACAATTTAGTGCAGTGTTATTCAAAAGGGATGTCACACTTTCTGACTGGCCAGAGTAAGATGATCTGGTTAGCGAGCCAAAAGATCAGGGAACACGAAATAACAGAGTAAGAACACTAGAATAACGAAAAGCATAATAAACTTTCTTTATTTCTCTGCATTAATCAAATCAACTTTTGACCATCTTTTAGAAAATAGCAGGAGCAAATAAGGTCAGATCATGTAAATAAACAGGAGAAGAAGAATCTGGTTTGTATCAGCAAAATTCTTCTTTCCAAAACCTTCTGTGATGCATTAGTATTGGTGCAAGCCACTAGAAAAGTCAATCTGCCTGTAAAGTGCAGGTTTTAAATAAAGTAAGAGAACAGATTTCTGATAACCACTTGGTATGGTCTTGTTGAAAGTTATGTTCTACCAGAGCTGGCCTCAAGAAGGATCCTTGACATGACACCCACTTCTTTCTTCTGCCTGGCTTGGCAGCCTTGTGCCACCTTATCTGTCTTACAGTGCCCAGAAATAAGTTCAGAAAAGTATTGCAACTATGCTTCATCCATGCCAATGGATGTCAAGCTGAGGATCAGGCAGTTCTCTAGCAAAGAAACAACAGAAATTACAGATTTGAGAGATGAACATTTCTAATTCAACTTTGTCAATTGCTTACAAGGGAAAACCAGAATTTGCTTTGTAATTTCCTTTAATTTTACTTTTTTCTTTTTTAAACCTTTGCCTGAAGAAAATGTTTTATTTGATCCCTTTTTTTCCCCTGCAGAATCCTCAGTGAACCAAACAATAAGGACAACTGTAATTCCGAGCCAATTTCAACATAAATCCAAATCAGAAAAAACACTCAAGTATGTGCTTAGCTTTAGTGAGACTTGACTTTAATGAAATTTAGTAGATTCTAAAAGCTTAGCATGTACTTCAGTGGTTTGCTGAATCAGAGACTAAAGTAGCCCCTGGCTGGCTGTTCTAGTCTCATTTATACTATTATTAAAAACAAACACACACTTTCTTTGTGTTGGATGGTTTGTTTTCACATTAAGTCCAACAGGATTTATTAATAAATATTTACGAATCTTTTGTGGTCTTTTTTTCTACCTTTTCCCTTACATTTCTAGTTCTGCACTGTCCCAGGAATGTCTTTGCTTCCTATTCTCCTGTTGCTTATTTTCTCTTCTTTATGATTTTCTGAACGGCATAGTTATTGTTCCTTCTCCAGCTCTCCTTCCTCCTCTTCTTTTATTCTAATACCCGAAAACTCTTTCCTATTTTTTGTATTTCTTTTGCCTGTATGCTATGTGTAATGTCTTTCTGTTAAAGAAGGCAGGAGCGAATAGGGTCCCCAGGAAAGGAAAATAGGATCAATGCAAAGGGAATCTCCGTAAGCTCACTAGAAATGCTGGACTCTAGCAAGGACAGCAGTTCTGTTGAACCCATAAAATCACTAAATATATACCAGTGGAAGGCAGAGAAGAAAATCAAGTGTAGAAATTCATGTGTGAGGGGAGGTGAGTAACTGGCCTGAACAGGCACATGTCCTACTCTAGTCCTACAGTGAGAGAAGGCATGTTTTGCTGACTCTTCCTTGCAGAGCTGGCTTGCGTTAGCATGTCTCATGGGGGATGGAGCACAGGGTGGAATACAATACTGTATACTACACTGACCCCTGAACAGGAACAATGACCCTTATCTGCCTGTGCAATGCACTGGAAGTTCAATGTGATATGCAAGGACTTGTTTATCAGTTATGTCTATTTACATTATTCACCTAAGAAATGCTGGCTGGGCCTGTGGGGCTGCACTTCCCCGCTGAAGATATCAGTAAGACGATTCCACAGACCCAGGACACACTGCAAGTACTGGCAAGTAGCAATACCAAAGCAGCTTTCCCCTACTGCTCCACCTGCCCTTCTTAGAGATGCGCTGTATCATTTGCAAGTTCGTATGAAGCAAACTTTCCATGCTCCTCAGTAACAGATAGGGAGGACAAATGTAATCTTGCTTTCAATAATCCCATTTAGATTCTTTAGAGGTTTCATCTTGAACCCTACAGAGGCATGTTTTCTGCCCTGTAACTTAGGCAGATAATGGAAATTGCCACCCAGACTCAACTCAGCAGTCCATCTGGTGTAAGAAACTGCTTCCAGAAGCACCCAGTGATACCGGTTTCAAAAATGTCAAATGTGTTAGAGAATTATAGCATTACTGTCTTAAAAGGAATATTTCTAGCTCCACTAGTTAGCAGTTGATTAATATCCCTGAGTGATATTCCCCTATTGGAAATTCCCCGTCACTCTGCTCAGCTGACACGATCACCTAAAATATCCCTAGCTCGCCTGTGATTATTTATTGCACCACTCACTACTGGAGGTCATCAGGAGCTCAAGAGGCATCAAAATAGATCTTAAGCCTTCACCTTAGCTTTTCCCTGCAAATGCTGGCAGTTTAGCTTTGAGAATGCAATTGACCAAGTTAGCTAGAATTTGACACAGAAGCATAGTTCTTGCTGGGGAGACTGCCCAGATGAAGACCATGCTGATGTAAGAATAACTCCTCAAACTGCTACATCCAGAAGAACATGACAATGCTTAACTGTAGCCTTCATTTGGCTACGTTTATCTCAACAGATCTATTAACGCACTTTTAATCCATAGTAAAAGGGTAAGGAATTGTATCTTGCTCACTTCCAGACTTACTTAGCTGGCAAAACGAGTAATGCATCTGATTCTACTACCATATTCTGCAAGAGGTTTCATGTGATTTAGTTGGTAACTAACTTATTGCTCAGTGTAAGAAAGGACAGCAAAACTGACATGAAGGTAGGGACAAGGAAAGCTATTCAGCTTCTAACATAACCTATTTTCAGAGCAAAGGACTTCATTCTTTTCATTGTACAAAAATAAAATTCATGAAAGTGCACATGCTCATTTTCTTTCAGCACAAAAAATCTTATCTGCTTAAAACAGTGTGTCAGAAAATTGCCATCCTTCCTGGCAGAGCTCCTCTCTGAAATAAAGAAAGAGATCCCAGGCTTGTCTTTAATGAGTCTAATTGCTAGGCTTTGTGCTCTCTCTTTCTACATGAAGCCTGGCTTTTTTCCCCTTGTGTTAGAAACTTCCAACATCATTTTTCCACTTCATAATCTAAGAACGATTGGTAAGGGCTACCAGAGCTGCAGGGCAGGACAGACGACCCCCTCCTCTGCATCATTTCTGCATCCAGCACAGAGTTCCCAGAAGCTTGGGAATAAAAGCAAACCCGGTATTTGTGTCATGGAAATCGCTGAGGAGTGCCCTGCTCTATTGCACAAGCTAGCCATGACTTGAAGGCCCTCAGCTGGAAAGAGAGCCTGGCCACTGGAGTACCAGCTGTCCTCCGGCAGAGCCAGGTAGCCTGGGAATACTGCAGAGCTGCGGCAGGCTGCAGCAGGGAGGAGCCCTGGACCAGCAAGGAAAAAACTACCACCAAAACCACTGGAAGATACATGACAGCTTTCATGGCCCTTTTGGCCATGTTCACAAGACACTGTGGCCACTCACTTCTTCCATGCATGCCTATGACACGCAGCCACTGTAACTCCCCAAGGTGTGGCAATCCCTCATGAATACAGCACTATGAAAATCAATATGTTTGCATTGAGTTCCCCCTGCTCCACTCTGAAGGTGATCTTTCTGGAACAGAAAAACACGTGGGGTCACACTCCGGTGAGCCCCAGCACCTTGCCTGCCTGCCAACTCTGCAGCGATACGTGTTTCATCTCCGGGACGACGGTGTGACTTTTGGAGGCTCCATGCCTCATTTAGCCCTGGTAATGGCCTAATTGGGTTGGAAAAATGCAGGAGCAGGAGCGTGATAAAAAAACAGCTCTGCTGTGATTTTTTAAGCAAGTGGAAAAAGAAAAGAATAGAAAAAAAAAACCCTCAAGCCCCCCAAAAAACCCCAACAAACCCACATTCTCTACCTGGACTAGATATTTCATGTGTATATTTGTTTACAATGGGGCATTATGCTGACTGCTTGTGCTGCTGTCAGGACTAAAGTGGCAAATGAAAGAACAACAGAGAGGGGCACACTTGGATGTGTGTTTCACCTCCAATTACATTTTTCATGGGAGTCAGCCCCCTGTCCACAGAGCTTCACTCCATCCCTACATGGTTCTTAGAGGCATAGTTAATGAGTGCTTTCGTTTGCTACTTGTGAGGGGAAAGGCAAAAAGGAGAAAAGGTGAATGATGAGAGTCAGTATTCCAGGTGCAGGAATGGAAGGAGCTTGTGACATTAACCAAATGCTCATCCACCATTTCTTAGCCATACTTTCCCCTCTCCTGGAGGAATTTTGCTCCCTACTGAAAGAAAAGAATCCTGCCCTCTCTTGATCTACTCCTGTAATTTTTCCTGCAGCCTATAAACCCCCCAAAGGGCTTCCCTTGGGAGATGTCAGAAAAAGAAATGGAGGGAGGCAAGACAGTCCATTTTTAAAAGTCAGAAGGTGAAGAGCCTCTTCATTTAGGGCTAGCATTGCTGTTCTCTAGCAATAACATGAGTGTAAGACCAGGGGATGAACCAGATTCCCCTTCACCAAAAGATAAAACCAAACTGTACTTCATAGTGGAAAGGACACCCTTCCTTTCTCATTGTCCTTTATTCACCTGCTTTCATCATCCCCAGCAAGATCCAAACCTCCTTAAGATACAGCCAAGGTTGCTCATACAGCACTGAAGCTACAGAAGTGAGCATGTCAGCTACACTTACAATCATAGAATAGTTTGGGTTGGAAGGGACCCTCAAAGCTCATCCAGTCAAAACCCCTGCAATGATCAGGGACATCTTCAACTAGATCAGGCTGCCCAGAATCACATCCAGCCTGGCCTTGAATGTCTCCAAGGATGGGACATTTACCACCTCTCTGGGCAGCCTGTGCCAGTGTTTTACCACCGTCAGTGTAAAGAATTTTTTCCTCATATCCATCATCAATTTCCCTCTTTTAGTTTTAAACCATCTCTCCTCATCCTGCCACAACAGGTCCTGCTATAAAGTCTCTCCCCATCTTTCTTATTTCTTACCCTTTTAAGAACTGAAAGGCTCCAATAAGGTCTCCCTGGAGTCTCCTCTTTTGCAGGCTGAACAAGCCCAACTCTCTCAGCCTTTTCTCACAGGCTTTCCTCCATGTCTTTCCTGTACTGAGGACCCCCGAGCGCGACACAGTGCTCCAGGTGGGGTCTCACCAGAGCAGAGCAGAGTGGCAGGATCACCTCCCCTAACCTGCTGGCCACACTTCACTGAATACAGCCCAGGACACATTGGGCTGCGAGCACAAACTGCTGCCTCATATCCACCAGTACCCTCAAGCCCTTCTCCTCAGGGCTGCTTCCAATCCCTTCATCCCCCAGCCTTTATTGATACCAGGGGTTGCCCCAACCCACTGTGTCACTGTGTAAAGAATAACCTATATCCAGCTTACTCTCAGCTTTGGGGACAGGGACAAAAGATACTGTCCTGTGCTTTATTCAGTCTGGTATTAAAACTGCCAAGAACAGATACTTGTCTGATAAAACTTCCAGGGAATGCTGCTATAAATCAGAACACATCATTAGTTACAAAATCTGATTGAGTTTTGGTGCTCTTATTTACAGCACAGCTTTATAAATGTTTCCACTAGCACAACAGCAGGGGCAGCAAAAAACATGGAGCAAGTGTGAGCAGCCAGCAGAAGGGGAAAAAATAAGAATCAAGGATTTTCAGGCAACCCCTCATGCTTCCTTTGGAAATCTCATTGGAGTTGTTCTTCACGACTTTTTGCTCTCATTTCCTGTCCACTTCTTATTACAATTCCCTTGCTAACTTGAAATAATCTGTATCTATGTTAAAATTAACAGGGTCATGGGGAATGTGCTTTTGCAAAGGGTATGTGCTATACCTGCTAAGTGGCCAATAACAAAATAATGGTCAAGTTTCTCTGGGTTCTACTGGTAACATAGAATTTTCCCTGTGAAGTTCAAACAGCTCAGCCACCAACTTGTTTGTGATGGACTAGAAGTTTTAAGTGCTTTCCTTGAACCATGCAATTTCCCAGGTACCAGTACTGGGTGATATTGTTACAACTACAATACGCAAGCAGAACGTGTCATCAACCAGTAAGAGAGGACTGGTTCCACAGTGTAGGCTTGGAGCTTTCAACAGGCCAAACTTTAAGTCAATTGACTTTATCAGTCAATTCAATTGACTGATAGCGAAAAATCAAATGGGAAATGTGAACTTAAGTGTTCAGCTTACCCAATCACAGCTCAAATAAGCACTTGCAAGCACAAAAATATTTATACTAAACCAGAAGCTGTCTGGGGGAAAAATGGCAATAAAACATACTAAAAATCACTTCCTTGTAGCATGGAAGAAAGAGGAAAGTAAAAGTTAATAACCATTTCAAGATACAGTATGCAGGAAACTTATGGAGGCAGTTAATAAAATCAAGGAAGTACTAATAGTTAACAGAGGCAAAGAGACAAAAAAGACATTTTTATAAGTATCAGTGCGCTTGAGCCTGGCCATGAGCCCATTGCTGGATGCGGGTGATAAAACTGCAAGTGACAATCCAAAAAAGGCGGAAATATCCAATAAACATTTTGTCCTTCGCACATTGTTTTGTCCTTGGAATGAAGCTGGAGAATGTATCATCCCATATTACGTCAGCACAACAAAATTCACTGTAGGTAATAAAAGGAGATGTGAGATGAGGTCTGCTAAAATTAAATGTTTTCGAATCAACAGGCCTGGAGTCTTACATAAACTCAATGAGGAGTTCTCCGAACCACTAGTGTTGATACTGAACAACTCATGGAAAAATGGGAAAATTCCAAAGAGTCAGAGAACTGCAAGTGTATCTAGGTATTAAATAGGTACTAAAGAAGGAAGGCCCAGGAAATTAGAGACACCGTACCCCAACATCAATATGGACACAACGAGAAATGAGTTAAGACAGCAATCTTCCTAAAAATCAACGAGGACAAAATACAATTGAAGTGCAGCATGTTGTCAAAAAACCACACTGTTCCTTTTATGAAAAGCTGACTTGATAAAGGCAACTGTATAGGGTAAAACATGGACTTCTTCAGGCAAATGACTGTACAAATCTAAAAAGTGCCAGTAATAGGAAGATACAAAACTAGTTTATGGATAGAGCTCAAAAGCTTTGTTAAAGGCATGATATCAATGAGCGGAATCATTTGCAAAGACATCACCCAGAGATCAATTTCATTCTGAACCTATTCAATATTGTTTAATCAGTCCTCTAGATAGTAAACTGCAACTGTTTGTTAAAGATGGAGAAGAACACAAAGTTAACAGTGAAGAAGACAGTTTTGATGTATCAGTCGTCACTGATGTTGGAATAGACAAAACTACAACTCTCCCTGGGGACCAGTAGTTTCCTGCTTTGTGCTCAACATACCCATCTTTCTGGTAGCTCTGTATTGAGATGAACTCTACAACCAAATCTCATGTTTCAGGGCTTCTGCTGACAGCCTGCAGGAGGGAGATGACAGTTCCCTTTTCTGATGCCCAATTTACTCGCAGGCTCTAGGATGCTGGAGGGAAGACAAAGCTTCACTGATTGGCAGCGGCTAGGCTGGGACCCTGAAAGAGTTGCACCAGTGTCCTGGTAGAACAGAAAGGATCTTTTTTCTTTTCCTGAAGTGTGTGTGTTGGTCTATCTTGCTCACATGCTGAGGGTCAAATTTAAAGTCAGATATGGAATTAGGAAGGAATTTTCCATCCCACAAAGACTGGCAAGAATCCCAAATGCAGCTAACTCACTGTTTTCTCTTCTTATCTCCCTAGACTTGCACAGGGAGATGTAAATAACAAACTTAAACCCAGAGAGTTGCTAGATTTACAAGATCTTAAAAAATCAGATATATATCTTCAGGGGATGCAATCACTGCATGTCTCAGAGGCTTGTTTCTTCTTACTATATGTGGGGCAAAAGACATGCATAGTATTTGGGTAAAGGAAAGGTATATGTGATGTTGTAGGTCCCATGACAGTTTTACTGCAAGCTCCTCAGGGCATAACACAAGCTGGGGGCATAAGGAAAACCAACATGCGTATAGAATATGCTACAGATGTGTGACTATCATAAAATAAGAAGGCTATGACACTGAGTTCTGCTGCAGATCATCTGAACTTTGGTTGCAGAGGCATTAACTCCCTAAGCAGAGCTGTCAAGCGGCGGGTGTTTAGGCAGTTCTCCTACCGTATCTAAAAAAAACCAACCAGAAAAATAGCCAAAAAAGTAGCCACTAGTAACTCTTCTAACTCCTGGTGTTGACGTATCAACTTACTGACAAGGGAAGCGTTTCCTATAGTGTCAGCACAGTAAAAGTTGAAGTCTAGGTCACATGTACACTTGTCTCAAGCATAAACAAAAAACACTGATAAATTCCAGATTCAGAGTCCTTTTCCTGTGGGTGCTACTGTAGTGAAGCAGAACAAGCCTGGCTTGATGTTCAGATAGCAGGCTAAAACCTGCAGTGTTAGCAATGGTGTGATACCTTGTTTTGACTTACAAACTGAATAGAGCAAAGAGCAAACCTCAAAAGGAGAATAAATGCAGATGAGCAAGAGGTCATTTCATTGATACCTCACTTTTATGAGAGCTGCCCATACTTACAAGGGGAAGTACAAACACTGCACCTGAAAACTCATTCTCAAACCCTCCTGAGGCTTCTCTCACTAAAGTGATATCCTGTTTTCTCCTCTTTTTGACTTTCCAGATTCAGTACTCAATATGCACCCTTGGTAAGTCCAAATCTACCAGATCTTTAGACAGCCAAAAGAGCTAATATGCTACAAAGTGAACACTCTTAAAATCAATCTATCAGTGGAAAATAATGGCCATCCCACTAATGAAAAGACAGACCTAAGGTGTACCACAGAAATGCACATGAGCTAATCTGGATTTCTGTAAACTAGAAAACTCTATGAAAATACCACATAAGCAGTCAGAAAGTCAAGGCAACAAACATTAAAACCAGGAGCAGCAAGTTTTAATCAAATCATTCAGCCCTTTTGTTTGTTTGTTGTTTTAAGCAATAACACTGGAAAGAGCCTTGCTAAAGCCTCAGCACAATCAGCTTTTTAAATGATAAAATACCAAGGCAGGCTGCTCCTAAACCTTCAGAAGACAGCATATTCTTGTCCCTTGCTGTTTGCAAAGCTGAAGGAAACAATTTCAAACCAAACAAAGCACCCCCTCCACGGCTTTTCTGCAAGGAATCAAGGAGAGCACAAAACTATCATTAGCATTTGTAACCTCTTTCTGAGCTCAACCCGTTTGCAACAAAAACATTGCTAAGAAAACAGTAGTGATAGGTACCCCTGTAAGCAACTGTAAGATTTCAAGTGCTCACTGGATATGCCTTACTTCTTGACAGCTTCATTTAGTCATTATGCTGAATGCAGCAAAAGGAATCTCTGCTTCCCCAACCAGTAAATAGAGATAACAATTAGCTTTGACCTCTTCTGTGGAGGATGAAGGATGCTGAGACTGAATCATTGCTCCTCAGCAAAAGAAAATAACAGAATACTATTATACATAAAATTATGATACTGATACTGCATACTCCTCTTACAGCTTCTCTCCAAGGATCCAAGACTTCCTAATAAACATAAAATTAAGCCTTGCTACCACAGTCCTGGAAGACAAATGGCTCCTCACTATAATTTGTAAGTGGGAGAATATAATGAACAGCTAATGCTTATACACCTAATTTTAGAAAAATGCTTTAATTATTTTATTTGCAAATGTTTATTTGATTTCCCAAAAGTGAAATCAGGAAAAGTATCCTATTTCATGCCAGCATCTCTCCACCCCTTCAGCTCTTTGAAGCCTTAAAATATCGAGCCTGTAAATTCAATTTCTGTGTCTGGAGGCTCAGCACTAATAGCTCTGTCTGGCATATCAGTATCAAGGGACCATAAGTGTCTTCAGAGTTTAGAGGAAGCCTGCAAAGGGCTTTCTGGAGAGACAAAGGAAAATTTCTATCATTTCTTTTAGAGAGAGCTTAGTAAGGGGGGAATATTTGAACACATATTTTGATTATCAGCGTTCCAGTGAAAGCATCAACATTTATGGACAGACAGAAAAACACAGATCTACACCTCTGCAGAACTTGCCTGGGTTCTCTCTCCAGCAGAAATCCTCCCTGGCTATTTCAGAACGAGATACACTGAGCTGGGATAATGAACCTCCCACCTCAGGTCCCACCATCGTCTTCAACAGTTATAAGTTATTTAAACACCAAGGCTCAAAGGACTTCATCTTTCTATCAATAAATCTCATCACTAGCAATGAATATGGTTACTGTTATGACTGTTCATCACTACTTTCTTTTTTAAAAAAAGCATTTTTCCAAGCCTGCTATATACTTAGGCCTATAAATTCTCCCTGCTGCTTAAATTTTTCACTGACTGACGTATGCAACCAGAGTGCTTTTAAAAACATACACTGATTTTCTGTATCTATCCTGACTGAAGAGCTTGGTAAGTGTCCTCAAACACGTTATTGCGCATACATGAAGACCATCAGGAAGAGATAATGCTCTGACTGTACTCAGGAGGCAAAAAGAGGAGGAACACTGCTGAAATCCAGAAAGTTCAGTTGCACCTTTTCCTTCTTCAAAGGTGAGCCATTTTTAACTCTATTGACCTTACCATATGTGTTTGTCATCATATCTTCTATCAAGAACTATGAAATCAGACACCATCACTGTTCTTACTTGTATATTTGGGTGATTAATATTTCTGAATTCATAAACATTGATTTATATTCAGGTCTTTAAAGTATTTATGTATTTAGGCTAACATAAACCCAGCAGTGTGTCTGTCTGCCAGCCTGTTCTGCCTGTCTTTGGCCTTGCTGGTCAGACTGTCAGCTATGCCGTCTTCTGGGATATAGCCATGTTGAATAAAGTTTGCATCATGCCAGCCCAGTAAAAATAATCAGATTAGTCTTTACCTGCAGCTTTAAAACAACACAGGTTTTAGGGGGAAAAAAATGATATCTCATTTGCAGTTGGAACATGGGTTCCAATTCAGCATAGTTTACACAGCTTTATCACCTTAAAAAGTTCAGGCCTGGAGGCAGGCAGCTGTTACAGTATCATTTGCTGTTAATGCATTTGACACATGTTGAAATGCATGAATTGTGGTTAGTTCAGCTTTCCCTAAGCCAGAGTGTCTTATATAGGCCGATAAATATCTAGGCCTATAAATAGAGGCCTATTTCTGATATACCTCCAGCAAAACAAATTTCTGAATAAAGACAGCAGTAACGATAGCAATAGGAAATGAAGAAATTTACAACTGAAAGTAAGAAGTGGAGATTTAGTGAGAGCAAACATATTGGACTATGGTTTAATGATATACCACTGTCACTTGCCATTTCAACGAACACTCCACACTTGGGTCCTCAGACTTGGGAACTGAAGCCTAGAAAGAGCTAGGCGATTAGGAGCGTTGGGAGAGCCCAGTAGGCTACTAATCTTCTATTTAGGTATTGATTAAAAATCTAACTCCTGTGAACCTAGGTGGTGCTGAAAAGCATCAGGAGCTTTGCTTACACCTGTCTAAGGAGTACTTGTTTACTCTGAAGGTGTCACTTCGAGTTTCAAAACCACACGTCAGCCACCCCTATAATGAAGCTATGTAAAAAAAGGTCCCCCATACAGTAAATGCTGAGAGAGCTTAGGTCATTTTTTCCATTCCACACCAGAAGAACTACAAGAACTTTCCCAGTTTTAAGCTAGAAATGTAAGAAATATTGCTCAGTGCTCAGTGAGGCCAGTGCCATTGGTGAGATGTGTGCTTGTCTGCAACACACACCTTCTGGAGTCCAACTAGGTCTACTTGGTCCTGATCTGTCCGAAAGGCTAGAACTGGCCATCCTACCTAGCAGGTAATCCACCTGCACATTAGGTTATGATCATTCAACCATGAAATGGGTCTTCCTCTTCTTGACCCAAAAATGTATTGTGTATTTAAAGAAAAACCAACAACTTTCCCTATACAACTTTTATACTCTTCCATGATTTAATTTATATAATTTCACTTTTTCTGTCAAATATTATCCTCATTTCCTCTAGAGATGTATAATACAAAACATTATCAGACTCTACCTTATTCACATACAAACACAAGAACCTGCTGTTTTGTTTGTGAATGTACCTGCAGTCTAGACTGCTCAGACCCCTGGTCAGGGCCCAGAGGCAGGGCTGTTAACGTAGGCTGAAGAACACATCCCTTGCCGGCAGAGCACCAGCCTTCAAACATGCTCTGCCACTGGTCAGACCAACAGCAAGAGAACAGAATCAATCTTAGCAACATGGAGAAGGTGTGACAAGAAGAAATCCTGGTTCAGTGTGAAAAAATGCACAGTACCAGAAGCCTGGAGGTGGATTGAAAGAGGACACAGCTTTGAACAAAGGAGAGTTGCTCAGAAAAACAACGTTTGAGAAAACTTCTTTCTCTTGGTATCAGATGACCTTAAAAGGATCCTGTAGTTGCATGCGTGCTTTCTAATTTCTAAACTAATAATTTAAGACTATGGAATAGCAAACAATACACCAAGAACTGCAAAGGAAATTAATTCCTGATAGAAATTTCTGAACATTAAAAGCTGTGTAAAGTTAATTCAAATTTCAGAACCTGCTATCAATTTTATCTGTATTCAATTTGTAACTATCTGATTACTTATGCATGATTAAATCATCTTGTAACCAGGGAGCAGGAGCTTTTCCTCAAATCACAGCTATTTTGTTTAAATGAGCTGAAATAACTTCAGTCGTGGTGGCACCAAGCTGAAGATTTAACTGGCTCAGCTCCACAACATGAGCTCAAATTTGTACTGCTCTATTCAGCCATTTTTTCATTTTTCATCATAGTATAGAATAAACGACAATGACTTTATGATTTCTCAACTAGTTGAGATGTGCATTATCATGCAATGCTTATTTACACAGTCACGCATGGTATTATTCCTAGAATAATACCATGTCAGGAAGCTGTTATTGTTATTTTATATATATCAATGTAGATACTTGGAACATGCAGAATATGTCTGAAAAACTGGTCCAAGAAGACAGTGTAAGAAGGACAGTTCAGTCAGCAATCTACAAAGGAACCACAAGATCCTTTCTGTTTCTTCAAGCATTTAGGAAAATTAGAGGTATAGTGAGCAAAGGGTAAGGTTTGCCATTTTATTACAGTTACGGATTTTGTTTTTATATGTAATTATTACTCCAAACCATTTAAGTTGTACTTATTAAAATGCACTGTGTTCAACGGATGTCAGGACTGCAGCAGGCTTTACAAATTAAATAAGCAGTGGAAGAATGATTTATTGTTTGCCTCTTTCAGATTTACACAGTCCATGCAGATAAATATTTTATTACTTTATTATAAAAATAAAGATAGCAGCAAGCAATGAACCTAGGCATCTGTTACAAGCCATAGCTTAAACATCTGACTAAGAAGGGGCTGCGTGCTGCAACAAACAATTACACATTTGTAAATGCTGCTGTACAAGTCATGCCTAGATTCTTTCTTGGCATAAGCCCAGAGAAGGTGAAATAAAAATAGCTTTATACCATCTTTGCAGTTGCTCAAATTGAGTAATAAACAGTGAAGCCAGCCCCAGCCCTGCATGCCACCATGTAGCTACAGGACCACACTGTACATCACCCACTTGCCTGTAATTTCAGCAGGAGTTTTTGATGACTGAGGGCCACTGGGAGAAGGTGAACTTCAATTGCCACAGGTATTTTCCCTAGCTATAAGAAACATCAAGGGGGCTGGCATGTACTGAAGAAAGAGAAAAACTGTACTCCATGAACTTTTTGGATGAACTAATGCCATTAAATTAATATGATAGCACTTAGATTTAAACTGGGCAAAGTGTAGAGGCAAAGCACAGAGATCCCTTTATCACTGTGTTCATCTTAAATTTCTATCAGTCCACAGCATCTAAAGGAAAAAATGAGACCTGTGAGTTATTTAATGCCACTGTTTCATTGAAACTGTATTCCCTTAATTAAGAGGTATATATTTCATAATCCCTTTTTCCAGCAGGATGTGAACCCTTGCTTACCTAAAATCCTTCATTTAGGAGGAAATGTGCATTATTAGGTGCACGCCAGCACTGCCATGCTAAATGCTTAACTAAGAAGTAGGACTTCCTAGTTATTGTTCCTGCAATGTTTCCTGAATAATTTTTGTGGTTGCTTTGCTTCTGAAGAAGGAGGCATAATATCAGTGTAACTGTCATAGATGCGTCAGGTGGCAACTACAGCCTGAAGTCAGAGAAAACTACCAGAGACAAAGAAATTTAAAAGCACAAATCCCAGCGAGAAACAAAATATTTAGGCTTTTAAATGTTTCATAAGCTCACAAAAAATTCTCTCTTGTCATTCTGGTCTGGAAATAAGATACTTTTCAAACGTGAATGCAAGTTGCCATCTAAACCCCATATTTAGGTCAAAAATATGGGTATAATACGAATGTAAGTACCCAACAATTGAAATATGAATCTGAAATTGTAGCAGTGTATTTTTTCTACTTTGATAATCCTTGATACAAAATGGTAACCCATTATGATGTAATTAGGCATTTTTAAAAGCCCTTTTAGATCTTTGGATGACAGACAATATCTGAATGCCAAGCTGTTGTCAACTGTTTTTATTGTCAGGAATTGTATGTTCAAATCCTGGCTTAATCAAACCAACTTTTGTTATTTCTGAGACAAGCTATTTCAACATGCTCTGATTTACTACAAGCAGAGCTTTCAAACAAGGCCCTACAATGTAGGGCTGTTTCAAAAAGAGCCTATAAAACCAAAATCGTAATACTCCACATGTGTTGTGTGCAATGACGTTCTTTATAATTTACAAGATCTTATTGTTTTTAATGGCTATCCCTTCAGTCTTACCTGACAGCTTGCAAATTGCTAACGGCAACAGAATGTCGTCAGAACAAACTGTGCACTCAGTGTGCCCTCAGCTACACTCTTTGGTACCCCCGTTTGTTTGTTGGCATAACTGTCAATAATTCTCAATTACAAGTCAGTAATTATGGAATGCACATGAAGAGAGAGGATACAAACCATTGTGTCAGCTCCGCTGGTCTTGCAATGTTAATAAACCACAGTGCCAAGATTTGTTTCAGTCTTTAGTAACTGCAGCCATCACCTTGATAAATATGGCAACAGAGGTACTGAATAAGAAAGTGAGACTACTACAAATCACCTCCTAGAATAAGATTTCACTCTAAAAATTCAATATCAATATCATGGCATTGCTCATAGGAAAGACATTTTGGCAAAAGTATAACACTTTCAGGAAAAAAAGTAATTTCAAAATATGTTACTTATATTATTTTGATATAGTGGCATTAAAACAATTAGTTCCTCAATCAGAATCTTTGTCAATAGTCTCTTCTCAAAGGATGTCTTTGGCATCTTTAGTATCATTTGCCAGACACTGTCACCAACTTAAAGGGTCTTAAAAAATGTCAAATGCAGCTATAACCAACAATAGTCCTCAACTAGAATTAGGGCAATTAAGTGCTATGACTCAGTGGCATTAACAGGCAATAAGTCTATTGCTGCAAATAACATGTTGATGTAGAAAGCAAGGAATAGTTTATGAGGGGAGAAAGGAACCAAGCATTATACAGGAAAAGCACTGTGCCCTCATAGAAACACCACAGCAGATGGGGAATACTCAGCCTTGCAGGCCCTAGTTTTACCTCGCTGACCCTGTTCACTCTCACAGGCACAGAAGGCATGATGTTCTTCTCACTTCAGCAGGTCTGCAAGACAGGACAGTGCCAGCCTCAGCCCCCACCCACCACTGCTTCTTGTGAGATCTCCACATCTGCTCCAGACCTTCTCACTGCTGATGGTTTCATAGAATCATAGAATAGTTAGGGTTGAAAAGGACCTTAAGATCATCTAGTTCCAGCCCCCCTGCCATGGGCAGGGACACCTCCAACTAAACCATGCCACCCAAGGCTCTGTCCAATCTGGTAACATGGTTTCAGTGCAAGGCTTCTCGTCATTGTCTAGTGCTGATGATATAACATTTCCAACTTCAGCTAGAGTAATTCCAGTTTGACAAGTACTGCAAAATGGCTAGATCCAGGCCTCTAGCTGAGTATCTTCAGCTTTGTCACTGCTCACAGGAAGTCCAGCCAAGGAGAACCACTGCATTTCTCTCTATATTGCTCACCTGGACTCATTCAGATACTCATCACCCACTTGAGGGACAGATCTTTCCACCCTCAGAAGTGCCATCCAGCTAGCCTAGTGGGCTGAGATTTCATCTCTGCAAGCCAGTGCATTGACGCTGTACTGCACCACTTCATAATCTCTTTAAGATTAAGCAAAGCTTTCTGATTGAGGCTGCTTTCAAAGGTTTATATATGCAAATGTCCATGAAAATGGACATGACACATCAGAAATCATTAATTATGCAAACACTGCTTCCCAAGAAATGGAAGCAGCAGTAATCATAACTTAACTAGACGCTGCAATTACTCATCCTAAGACCATACTGGGAAGTAAAAGATGCATAATCTGCTATTGATGTGTTTTGAAAGACAAAAGACTAAATCATATCAAGAATTCATGCTTATTCATTCATATACACATTCACACACCACTGTTTTTATTACTATTTGTATCCTCATTGCAATGCTTTGGACAAGGGTATCATATAGAGTAATGTATCTAAATGACATTGTGGCACAACAGATGGAACCTACTTCTGCTGTTTAGAAACCAGATTTGTCATTCACTAACTGTGTTCAGCCCCTTCAATCTCTAATACATAAACCAGGAGAATTACAGTTGCTTCCCTAAGGTAAGATAAGGACTGTAAACAGGTTCCCTGAAATAATAAACACAGGCAGCAGAAGATTTAGGATTAAAGCTTAGTTTATAAATCTGTGCATTTTCCCGAGGCTGAAGGCCACTGAATTGAGGAAACTCATCAGCAGGGTTTGACAGTTTATAATTCGTGCAAGAATATGGCAGTCTTGCAAAATATATGGCTCTGCAGGAGATATAAAACACCTGTGGGACTTCAATGTGCTGTAGATTAGCTGTCCTTTGAGCAGACTGTTGTCTTTCTGGTACAAAGTCACCTGGAAGGAGCTATTCAATATAACAATTCAAAATACTTATAAAACACTTGAGTAGAGAGAATGGCATCTGAACAGCTGTAACACTGCATGGTGTAGAGTGCACTGCTTGGTGCAGACTGGGTACAGTTTAGTTCAATTCCTCCTCAAAGGCTAAAGGTAAAAAGTTCTACGATGTAAACAGAGATACCAGCAGACTGTCTTGCTGTGGCAGGACAGCTGACTTGCTCAGGGTTCATCAGAAGGTCCTAACAAGAACCAATGATTATATGTTTGGAATATTTAAAACCACATGCAGCTAAATAGGTCATCTTGAAAGTAGCTACCATAGCAGGCTGAGTATGTTACATGAGGACCCATTCAGCCATGGCTTCCTCCAACTTGGTTTCAAGTGGCACCACAGAGCTGAGCAGAAACATGCCCTGCAAGTGGCAAAGACAGCAATGAGGTGAAAGGTGGAAAACGATGAGAATAAGGATCCAATCCTTGCCACAAGTAGTGACTATTGAGGCATTAGTTTAGACATTCAAACCCACTTACACCATGCCTCGCCGGAATATCGGAGAACTGCACTGCCAGATGAGCAGTTTTAACCCACAAAAGATCCTTGCACTTCCGGAGCACAGCTGCTGCAGGCTATGTGCCATACTGCTATGTGCTTGAAATGGTACTCACTCTGTATTTTAAAGGTATGTGAGCCTTTCTGGGAAAAGGGGTGACAACAAAACCATGTGCAAGCTCTAGATCAGCTCAGGCTTCTTAAAAAAGGATTTAAGTAGAAGACTGGATGAACAACCCATCTGCTACCTCAGTCACTAATCTATAAATTCACTGATGAACCCATCCCCACCAGGCCTCAACTTCCCTTTTTGCCTTGCCTCTGTGGAAAGTTTTGTGCAATGGACCATGGGACCACAGCCACGAGCAGATGCTCTTGGAGAGCTCCTGAGATTGCTGAACGCCTTGACACTAACAGTTGGTGTAGGAGACACAGATCTGTTGTGCATTCACTGAAACAATCAGTGTGCTCCCATCCTCTCCTAACGCTTCCATTTGGTACTAGAGGAGCCAGGAGTAATGGAGATAGAGGAAACCTCCCCATAATATTACATTCCTCCAACAGCTTGTCTTCAGGGGTGCACCTTTAGCACAGGCAGCTCTCAAACAAAGAAACTTCACAAGCAAATGCTTAAAAAATGGTGCCAGGCCATTTGTAAGCCAGAGGGTACAAAACCAGGAATGGGAAATAAACGTCCACTTTTCAAAAGGATTAATGTTACAAGAGAAAAATAGAGCACAGGGAACAGAAAGTAGAAAATAAAGGTTAGACAAAAAAGGACTTAAATCTGCTAAAATCTGCCTCAAGGAGATGATGACAGGAAATGGAAACATGAACTGTCTTTCATCTCCTTAACCTAATCTGCATGAGACAACTTCAGCACTTTATGGAAGGGACCAGCTCTCCCTTCTGTTTGCAAGAGGATACTGTGAACCACTATTCTGGTCTATAAGATACCCTCCTAAGGGGAGACAAGTAATGGTCAGCAGCCCTGCTACTTGCAAAACCCAGCTGACTGCTCTGAGCAGTGTCATAGTGCTGGAAGGACTTGCTGACCGACAGCAGGGAGCAGGCAGAGCTTCTTACAGCAGGGATGACTTAGAGTTGCTCCTAAACGTTCTGTTTCTTGTAAGATGTATACAAAAAAGCCCAAAGCCCATAGTTTCCCAACAGTTTAATTCAAGATATTAAGTGTCCAAGTACAGCAATAGCACAATTAGGCAAACAGAAACATCAGATGTCAAACTCTTTCCAGTTAAAGTGTGCTTTCTGTAGATAAATAAACCTATATGTGGATTACTTACGACAAACAGCTGAAAAAAATATTGAAAACAACTGTCTTAAGTTCTATGAATTCTTGTGTATTTGGTTTGCTCAGAAAGGTTGCCATATCTGTTATATACCTTCTAAAGCTATTTTCAAGTAGGAAGTTTAATTACCTAGATTTACCAATCTGATCCCATAATTTAAGAAAGTGCTGCATTTATTGGCACTCATTAGAGTTATTTACTATGTTCTCAACTTATTAAGCTGAGAGAACTTTTTGTAGATGCTGAATACTGATAAAAGTCCCAAAAATAGTGTAGTTGGGTGAACTATAACACAAATCAAGTGGTTTAAGAATTCCTGTAGACAGTAGCATGGACACTGAGTTGTTTTGGTTATTTTTGTTTGAAATACATGCCAACAGTTTAGCTGCAATGAAGAGAGTATTCAGATAACTTACATACTGCTTTGGTTGTGAGATGCCTGTGAACACACTGATTTTCAGCATTTATTTTAGGACCATGAGTGCACCTTTCTGGTTGACTCATGGCTATGTATTCATGTTTTGAGAGGACTGAATTCCATTTTATGACTGTCCATGAGGTGCATCATAAATTCAAGACTACACACTCCCTTCTCTCCACTGATCTCCCACAGATGCCAAAAGGAAGCTTGTACAGAGATCAAGGGAAGAATTTGGGCTCTGTGTAGTAAAATAAAACTTTCAGTTGTTATTTTTTTTATATCACATTTAGAACTGCTTACTGGAAAATGTTTCCTTTGCTAGGATTATTGCAACCCTTGCTCCTGTCTCTGTTTCTTTCTCCATCCTTCTTTCTTTTCTCTGTCTTCTTTTTCTTCTCTTTGTATGTGGCATCACAAATTCCCATTCCTGTGCAATGTATTGGAATGGTCACTGTTAGCATGCAAAGTGTCACCAGTAACCATGAGTACACTGACAAGTCCTGACTTGCGATGGGTTCAAATGTACCTCCAGACTACAGCCCTCACTCTCTGGACAAGAGCATACTGCATACCTCTATCTGCAATGTCACTGTTGTGTGTCATGCCCCTGCCCCCCCATTTTTCAACAACCAAAAATCAGAACCCAGGCACTAACTGCCATACCCACACCAGACATTCATACAGGTGGTCAATATCTCATCCACCAAAGTATTTGGCACCAAGTAAACTGTTCCAGTGCCAGCCACTGCAGGCAGAAACAGTTTAATATTCTAGCTGCATGTGCCCCAAACTATTAATAAATAGACATTATTATCAAGTTCAGTAGCATGAAGTTTTCTCTCCAACTCCAAAATGCATTGAGATCAGTAAAGCTAGTTTCAGGTTCAGGGGATCTAGTTATAAAGTCCACCTGAAGACTGCAGAAGAGAGAAGTGGCTGCCTGACCCTGTGCACCACAACAGTCAGCTGAACCCTCCTGGAAATGGAGGGGAAAAGGTTCAGAAACTTCTGCACTCTTCTGCTTTGTGTGTTCCCACGTGGTAACCATACGATAGAACAATACAGAGCTTTTTGCATGGAAATTCGAGTATGCTTTATAAACCCCTGTTTCTAAACAAGACCCTGCAAGGCATGGTTCTTATCCCCACTTTTGAGACTGGAAAACTGAAAGGAAATGGCTTGCCCAAGGTCAGTGTCCAAGCCCACAATAGGTTCTGGAATTGTCTTTACAACGAAGTCCCCAGATTGTGTTGCCTTCATTAGCATTTCATGTGTGTATGAAGAGACTACAATCTCTCATATTTTGTGAGCTGAGTGGTTCGTCTATCGTAACTTTCTTGGATGAACAAAAACTATCCTTGATACACCAGCAGAGAAGATTTGGTAATAAAGCTACCACCATTCTGTCAATGCCCCCCTCAGTCTACCTGAGTGTCAATAATGTTCTTGCAATTGTTGGCACAGATTAGTGCAGGTAAAGCATTTCGCACTCTTGCAGTTAATAAGTGACTGAAAAACTCTATCAACTTATGCAGAAGAGGTTGTTTGCAACCAACAGTAAATGCAACAGTTTGCAACCAACATGCAGATGGAATAGGAGTGGACTGAAAAGCTGCCCATGTTTCACTTGACATTTTTGTTTGTATTTGAGATGATAATTTTAACAAGCTTATCAAATACCAAGAAAGTACTGAGGATGGTGCAAAGGATGTCAGACTGACAGACCTGGGATCGGAATTCTTTCATTGAGCCATAAAGTTTAGCACATACCGTAACTGTACAGCCTTCTCCATACTGCTCTAGTGCCACTTTGAGAATGATGCCAAAAATTTGCATGCATGCCACCCACTCCATCACCTGCCTCTTTGAGAGGTTAGGGGTAGGGCAGTCTCGTGTCAAATACTGTGATGAGACTGAATACACTTGGGCATAGAGTTGGGATCACCCCAATAATTTTATAGATCACTCCAAACATCAGCCATGTCTTATCCTTAGATAAAAGAAATCACTATGGGATGCCTTCTCATCATCAACCTCCCATAATCAATCTGCTTTAAACTATCTACTTTTCAAGAATTTCAACCATATTCATTAAATGTAAGCTAGTTATTGAAACAGTGTTTCATCTGAACAGCCATCAGTTCCCTTCACCATCACTCAGTAAAGCTCAGCAAAAATATTCCCAATAACCATCTGACTAATTTTCTTCCTCTCTCGCAACTAGAAGACACGTCTGGATCCAGACTTTACAACCCTGGGATCAAAGACAGTACCCCAGTGAATGCACAGGAAACAGAACTGGGTCCTGTCCTCAGGGCTGGAACTCACACATCTCATGGAAAGGAGAGCTTAGTCCTGCAGCATAGTAAGGCGAGAAGGGGAGGACATTAACTGAAATGAGCTCACAGCTGCCCAGCCCCAGCCTAAATCAAGAACAGGAGTTAAGGTCCACAATTAGCATAAACGCTTTCAGGGAGGCTGCACTGCCTGGGAAATAGCCGTAGCAATGCCTCACCAATACTCTCCTGACCTTGCCCCTCCCAGCACATCCTCTTTGCATTTACACCAGGTGGTGAAACTCGAGTAGGAGACAAAAATGTTCTGACTGTGACAGAGACACTACTGGAAAGGGAAAATCAGGAAAAGCTTGCAAAGCCACTCTTCCCCACATACATGATGGCACAAGAGCACTGCCCCGGGCATGGCTGAGAGATGTAGGGTTACTGGTCCATTACCTCCCCTACTTCTCTGACTCCAGCCCAAGGTTAGTTCTAGTTTGCACCAGGTCTGCGAAGAAAGACACACAGAGATGGTTTGGAGGGGCAGAGCCTGGCGGTGATCAGGAGGGATGTTCAAAATGGACCACCGGTTTCAAGTAGGAAAATCATCAGTAAAAAGGAAAACATTTAAATCAAACATGAAAGTATGATTCTCCAGAAATGTGGTGAAATTTGTTTTGAGTAGTGCTAAGAGCCTCCAAATCTCCTATTTATGTTATAAATAGGTATGCACGATACTGCTATTAGCCGTTTTCCATCAGCACCACCTGAGGTGATTTTTTTTTCCCAGCTCGTGTGATTTCAGTAAAACAACCTGATGCTCTTTAAAGTTTTGTTATGAATGACTGTTCTTCCCCTCAATATTATTTCTAGATAACTTCAGCCAGAGAAAACAAGTCGGAGCTCTACGGAAACTTCGCCTTTTGCCTGATCCTACATGTTTCAGAAGCCACCCTGCCCAAGATTTGGGGAGGGGAGGCGGAGGGGTCCCTCCATGGAATTACGTCTGCATTTGGCATGAGCTGCCGGGCTCCGTCTGCAATGCCCCTGGATCCCCTCCGCCCTCGCCTTGCTCCCCAGCCCGCCTCCCCGGGGGCTCTGCTCCTCCGGGTGTCTGCACCCCAAAGCAAGACCCCGGCGCTACAACTGCGGGTTCTCTCCCCCCACCCCGCCCCGTCGCCCGCGCAAACCCCGCAGGCTGCGCCCCGTCCCTTTCCCGGGCGCCCCCAGCGCGCTGGGGCTGTC
>JAOEHY010025807.1:0-24380 GCA_025447955.1 Psilopsiagon aurifrons
TGGCAGTGTTCAAGGCCGGGTTGGACAGAGCCTTGGGTGGCATGGTTTAGTGTGAGGTGTCCCTGCCCATGGCAGGGCGATTTCAACTAGATGATCTCAAGGTCCTTTCCAATCCTAACAATTCTATTATTCTATGATTCTATGACTTAATTGGTACTTTACAGACCATGAATATACTTTAATAGTAATATGTTCTGAAAAGTAATGAGCAGGTATGCATTGCAGATATGCTCTGCAAAGTGAGCACTCTGAGATGTCACAGAATCATAGAAGGGCCGAGGTTGGAAAGGACCTCTGGAGGTCATCTTGTCCACTCCTGCAGCTCAAGCAGGGCCATGTAGAACTGCTTGAGCAAGTCCATGTGAGATATCTGTACACATTGGTGAGATTTCCACCCTGACCCTTCTATTTGCTGTAGCTGCAGCTCTCTCAGCCTCATATGAGAGGTGCTCTAGTCCGTTAACTTTCTAAGTGACCGTTCTCTGAACCCATTCTACTTCTGTATGCAGATTTTATGGGAGACAGTATTGAAACCATTATTGAAGTCCAAGTGGACAGCATTCACTTCTCTCACCTACCAGGCCAAGCATTTAACTGTAGAAGTTTGCCATGCTAGTCAAGCGTGACTTCCCTTTGAAGAAGTCATGCTGACTACTCCTAAAGACCTTCTTGTCCTTCTTGTGCCTGGAAATGTTTTCCAGGATTAGCTGCTCCATCACCTTCCCAATGACTGAAGTCAGGCCGACTGGATCCTCCTTCTTGCCATTCTTGAAGACAGAGGTGGCAGTTGCTCTCTTCCAATGCCCAGGAATCTCTCACAGTCAACATAACTATTCAAAGATAACTGCAAGTACTTCACAATGACAACAGGCAGCTCCCTTAACAACTGTGGGGCACGTGGACTTACGTATGTCGAGTTTTAAAGTATCCTCTTACCTGCTACTCTTCCTCTAAGGGTTAGCATTCCTCCTGGTCTCCATGGACTGGGACTCCTAAAGGCAGATCTTTCTGGCACAGTCTGAGGCAAAGAGGGCATTCGACCTTTTTCATGTCCCATGTCTTTAGGGGTCCTGCTTCATTCAGCAGCAGGCCACAGTTTTGCTAGTCTTCCTCTTGTCACCTTTTTATTTATAGAAGCCTTTTTTTTGCTCTTGGCATCCCTTGCCAAACCCAGTTCAACCTGGGCTTTAGCTTTTCCAAATTTACCCCTCCACACTCAGTGTCTCTGTATTCCTCTCAGATTACCAGACTCTTCTGTTCACTGTTCCACTTTCTGCAGATGTCTTTTTTGTCTTTGAGTTTGGCTATGAGGTCCTTATTCAATCACACAGATCACCTGGCACTTTGGGCTAACTTCCTGCATTCTGGGATAATCAACCTTGAGCTTGAAGTAAGTAATGTTTGAATATTATCTAACTGTTGAATGTCACCTGTTCCTGCTATCAACTCAGATTGAAGGGGGGATTTTTTTCATTTTTTATCACCTTTACTCACTCAGAATTAAGGTAGCAAAAATAAAAACATATGTTTATATTTTTTTTGTTCCATATAATGAATCTTCTGACTAGAAACCATAGTTCATTGTTCACAGAAACATGCAGAAATTTCAAAACCTGTAGTGTATATTATTATGATAGAACACTTGCTTCACTAAGTATTAGAAGGAAAGGCCTCAATCTCGATTCAGTTCCTAGACATACCTGGGAGGAATAAAAATGTCCGTTTTCCTGCAGATTAATGCTTAACACAGAAATCACTGAGACTAATGTATGTAGATACACAGTATTACATTTAGAATCACTACAATTCTTAACAGAATTATTTTCAAACTTGATTTTCGTTTTAAATCGTGCGTCTCTTCTAATGTTTTTTGCATGTCACCTTGGATATGAAAACATTTTGGTCATTTAATAATTAAACCACATAAATTACACAGATATAGCTATAGAAGTTGATAGATATTGAAGGTAAATTGAAATACTTTAATTGGTAGCTCTTCCTTTAAAATAATGAGAAAAAAACCCTTCGTTGAGGGGAGAAAAGACTTTTTATTGTTTAGATCTCAGGTGTGAGAAGCACTCTGAATACATAAAGACTTATCATGAAAAACAGTCACAGGAATTTTCTTCTGAATTCCAGCGACTGCAGTTTTCAACTTTGTACTTTATAAATATTTATCTAACTCTAAGTTCCTGCAGTTTATAAAATTCTTGAGAATTTTTCGGTCATGATATTTCGTTATTCAGCCTTTGCTAGCACATCCTCTGAATCTTTCAGACTTTAGATAAACAATGTGAGTTCACTGCTTCAATACTAACTACAATCACATGCTTAAGAAGACAAAAAGGAAACACTGTCAAATATCTCTCCTTCTTATTAGCATACAAGAAAATCAACATTTGAATGGCATAAGTATCACAAAGTGGCACAAAGTAGATAAATTAAGTATCCTTATCAATATCTATAGCACCTACTACAGGTGCCTATTATCACAGCAGAATTTTTGCATCTTGTGACGTTAACCTACACTCAGATCATGCCTGACAAATTTGGTGTCCTACTATTGACAGGGTTACAGAATTGGTCAATAAGGGAACAGCAACTGATGCCATCTATCCAGACTTGTGCAGAGCATTTGACACTGTTCCACATGATATTCCAGTCTCTAAACAGGAGAGACAGTGACTTAATGGATGGCCATCTCAATGGATAAGGAATTGTCTGGATGTTCACACTCAAAGCGTTCCAGTCAACAGCTCATTGTCACGGTGGAGACCAGTGATGACTACCATCCCTCAGGGATGGGTATAGGAACCACCAGTGTTCAGCATCTTTGTTGGTGATGCAGTGAGATTGAGAGAGCCATTAGCAAGTTTGCTGATGACATGAAGTTTGTGGGGCAGTTGACATGCCGTAGAGAAAGGATGCCATACAGAGAGACCTTGATACTCTTGAGAGATGGGCCCATGCAAACCTCATGAAGTTCAACAAGGCCAAATGCAAGGTCCTTCACCTGGGTGGGGCAATCCTAAGCACAAATACAGGCTGGGCAGACACTGCATCAAGAGCAGACCTCAGGAGAAAGACTCAGGGTGTTGGTCTACAAGAAGCTCAACATGGCCCATCAATGTGCACTTACAGTGCAGAAAGACAAGCATACCCTGGGCTGCATCAAGAAGAGTGCTGCCATCAGGTTGAGGGAGGTGATTCTGCCCCTCTGCTCTTGGGAGACCCCACCTGGGGTATTGTTTTCAGCTTTGTGATTTCCAGCATAAGAAGGATGTGGACCTGTTGGATCAAGTCCAGAAGATGTTTGGAGGACCGGAGCACTTCTATGAAGGCAGGCTGAAAGAGTTGATCTTGTTCAGCCTGGAGAAGAAAAGACCCCACAGAAACCTGAGAGCAGCCTTCCAGTACCTAAAGAGGGCTTACAAGAAATCTGGAGGAGGACTTTTTGCAAGGTGTCCTGGGATCAGCAGTAGCAGTCATTCTTTTCCTTCTTAGTAGCTGGTACAGTGCTGTGGTTTTGATTTTCAGCCTGGGAACAGCACTGAAAACACCAATATTTTCTGTTGCTGTTCAGTAATGTTTAGTCTGACCAAGGACTTTCTGAGTCTCATGATCTACCAGGGAGGAGGGGAAGCCAGGAGGAAGCAGAGACAGGACACCTGACCCAAACTGACCAAAGAGGTATTCCATACCACATCACATCATGCCCAGTATATAAACTGGGGCAGTCACATGGAACAGCTAGATCACTGCTAGGATCAGGCTGGGTATCTGTAGGTGGGTGCTGAGTGGTTGTATCTTCATCACTTGTTATTTCCCTTATCATTGTTATTATTGGTGGTATCAGCAATGGTTTGTGTTATATCTTAGTTACTGGACTGTTCTTATCTCAACCCGTGGGAGTTACATTCTTTTGATTCTCCTCCCGATCCCTCCAGGAGGGGGAGGAGGAAAGGGAGGAGTGATCAGGTAGCTGCATGGTTTCCTGGTTGCTGGCTGGGCTTAAACCACAACAAAAGGGCATTTAACAACAGGACAAGGTGGAATAGCTTTAAGCTGACAGAGGGGATATTTATACTATATATATATATATAAAAAAGTCTTTACTGTGAGGGTGGTGAAACACTTGAATAAGTTCCCCAAAGAAGTTACAGTCGACCCATGCTTTGAAGTGTTCAAGGGCAGGCTGGACGTAGCTTTGAGCAACCTGGTCTAGTGGAAGGTGCTCCTGGCTGTGTCAGGGTGGTTAGAACTACAAGATCTTTAAGGTCCCTTTGAACTCAAACCAGTCTATGATTCTATGATTTATTTTTCTTGTCAAAACAATTCTTAAACCCTGAGAACATAAAACCAATCCATATTTCCATTTCTGTATTTATGTATTATTATATATATTGTGTGTTTTAAATTTGGAACATTCCACATTTTAGACAAGTAGAACTATAAATGAAAGACTGCTTCATTTTAAAGGAGGACTTCAGTTTTCCTGCTATTTTAGAATAGACTTAATGCAGTATATGTGAGTTGACTTAGAAGTTTCAGTACAAGCTTAACTGTATGCTAGGATTTATGCTTTTATTCTCATCATTAGATATCAAAGGGTAATTATGAATTAAATTTATACTACATGTATGTTAAAATTTTCACTTTGTGAAAAGCAATGGAGTTTGCTAGACTAATGGACTCATGTACTTTCATCACACTAATGCTCATCTTAAAGTCACTCAAATATGCATGATGAGATGCTTGCTATAAGTAATTGTAGTTTTAATGTGGCCTTATCATTGCTATAGTGGAGCCAAGTTATTACACACAGTGCCCGAGCCACAGAATGAGACATGCAGAATGAGACATGCTGCATGCAATGCAGCAATAAAAGACCGCTGCAAAGAATGTTGTGGCAATTAACAAACAGACAATAAATATTAAAAGTTACACATTCTTTCATCTCCACTAGAAAAAAAGAGTTTCAGAGTATTCCAGGAAATGGTTTGTCTGTCATTAAATTCTTCTTAGGCTTAAGAAAATATTTTAAACATCAGACCTACAACATGGTTTGGCTCTAAAAAAAGTAACTTTGAGGCATGTCTTTATAAAACTTTGCGTTAAATTACCAATGTACAAATATACAACCTTCAAATATAAAAGGAGTTCTCCAGTTTTAGGTTTTCTTGGGGCATGCCTTAGGAACAACTTGAATGACCTGTTCTTTTAACACAGCTGAGCAAATACAGCGCAAGATTTTCAACCAACCTTTGATTGAATTTGCTTTGACAATATGTGCAACCCTTTGGTGATCTTTCTTCAGGAATATTTGAAGGATTGAATTTTACTGGCAAGAGCACTAGCGGAAAGTAAATTTCAAAGATGCAAGTGAATATTTGCAAAAGCCAGGATTTTAGACAAATAGTTGCAAAAGCTTTGCCAGTCCTAAAAAATTCTTTCTGCATTCATCTCAGGGGAAAAAAAAAAAAAAAAGAAGAAGTGATACAGCTGACACTTTAGAAATAAATGGCTAGTAAGTTAGTGGTTTAGATGCTTATAACAAATGGTTCATGAACGTGCAAGCTGCAGAGAACAATGCAAACTAAACAAAATAAAAAGCTAAGCCTGAAAATAGATCATTTGAATGTTTCTAAATGTGTTCAAGGATATTCTGGTTTGCTTGTTTATTTCTTTGTTAGAAGCTATTCCACATGCAGGAAATAAGCTAATTTTGTTGTATAAATCCATGTTACAAATTATTCACTAAACCTCAATCAGTAATGCATTGTGGTGATTCCCTTTGACAGATGTCACTATTACCAAAAGTTATGTCTTGTAATAAAGTAGTACAATATGAAACTTCATGAATAGTTCCCTGAACAAAGGTTTGCACTGGGAACATAATTAATACTTGACAATGTTAACTGCAAAAACTTTCATCATATATGTGAAAAAATGTTATTCAGTTGATGAAACATGCATCAAAACAGTCTTGAAATGCAGAATAAAAAAAATGGCAAAAATACACAAAAAAATTAGTATTAGACATGTATTAAAAAACTTTAGTGAACTTCTGTGGAGACCTCACAGTATTCTCAACTGCAAACACATATTTAAATACCTCAGATAACTGAAATATCCAGGAAGAATTCTGAATATATTCTTATTGCCAGTTGGCCTTATAGTTGAGAAATACATCTTCTAAGAAATATACTTTTGATTATATACTCTGTTAATACATCTTAAAAACCATGTTGTTTTGATGATATAAACACACTATCAACAGGCCAGCTGGTGGCAAAAGAAACTCATTCTGCAGTTGTCATTCTGCTGCTTTGACATACTATGTAAATAGAATTATTGATAAAATAAATTTGAACTTTCATTTTGAAAATTATACCTGCATTTTAAGTATGTATGCTGAATGGCATATTCCTAAGAGGTCGTAAACCACCTAAGAAATCTGCTGCATGCATTGAAAAATCTTTCCTCCTTTTTTTTTTTAATTTTTTTTCTGTCTGTTTAGGGCTAGTTTCTATTCCATAATATCTGCTTTTTAAGGTTCTTTTGCCCTTCTTGGTATTTGTACTGTAGGTACATTAGACACACAAAGTTAAATTTTCAAAACTGTATTCATACTCCTAAAACTGATCATAGCAATGATGAAGAGGGGGAGTTTAGAAAGCTACTTTTGGGGAATGGTCGGTGGAACAGATCCAGTGCTGTGCTATCTGTTTATCCAATTATTTGAATGGGCTTCATAAAGCTGATAAATTCACTGAAAAGGGTTTTCAGGAAATATTTCAGGGTGCAACATGATGTACAATATGTAAGACAGTGTAAAGCTTGGGAGCTTTTAACAGTGCATACTTTCTGCTTGAGCGAGAAATGGATCTAGGTGGAGTTAATTCCTGCAAAGGTTTCTGCAGAGAGAGGGTAATGAAAGAGGAATGGCTACTACAGTATGACTGGCACAGACAGTATGACTTCCCAGAGAAGCTATCTACACTTCTCTTTAATGGATTAAAGCACAGATCATACTCAGAAAGGTACAACTACCAAAATCCTCCAAATTATATATTAACAGAGCCTCTTCTTATCTGCAAATGAGGAAGAACATCCTTCCATTTCTTTCCTAGACATCTCCTGCCCAAGATACTAGAGAGCATTTCCATATTATTTCAATAGCTTTGATGGGACCATTGCTGTGACAGTGATGCCCCTTATCTATTTTCACTCTGTCATGCAAGGGAATTTACAATTTTCTCTGTGGAAGCATCTAGTATTAGATTTGTATGTCTCTACTTTTTGGATTCTCTTTCACTTTGAACTCTTTCACACATCTTTTGCTTTCAATTTTATCTTTACTCAAGATTCACTTTGTGGTTGTAACAGTACATCTTTCCAATATTTTTCGATATATGTCTACTGTCATACACACATATACAACCAAGGTACAGGCAACATTTCTATTTTTACTCACTCTCATTTTATAAATTGCCACAATAGTATTACAGAAACCTAGAAATTGAAATGTATTTGCAGGATTCCCCAAAACTTGATACACAATATCAACCCCTACAAAGTCTGCAATTAAGCTTGTTAGTTAATGCTAAAACAGAAGACAAGGCCTTATTTACAGCAAAGCATGGCTTTCTGTCAATACCTTCATGTGTTTGATCTAATGAAAAGTTGCTCTTTCGACCAGGCAAATTTACTGCTGGAAATATCTGTATTTATACACAAAGCAACCTCTTCATTATTAGGCCCTTTAATGTAACTGCTACACAACTGAAAAAGCATAGAGAATTCATGAGGGGAAATAGAAATGCAAAAAGCTTAGAATATTTAAGGACAATATGGGAATGTTTTCTTAACGCTGTTCATGTGATCACATTGGGAAGATATTCTTCAGCTTCTCAGTCGTGATGAGATTTGTCTCAGTCACCTGTCTTTATGTAGGCTCTCTTTCCAGTCCTGTGCTTTGCTAAACTTGGCTTGAAATTCTGCAGTTCTCCCAAGTCTAGTCCTTTCTAAAAAATAATAAATTCCAATTTTATTATTTTATTAATGTTTTTGGTTTTATATCTATAATGACATAACATAATAGTAGAATTATACTATATCATGATTAACATATTAGTGATGTATTATATGAGAGGATTATATTTAATGCACCCATAAGAAATAATAGTAGTAATAATAATCACTTATGCAATACTTATCCTCATGTTGCAGATCACAGTGAACTCAGCTTGGGTTTTGCTTTCACCAGTCTGTTAAGTGGCCTATGGTGACACGATTTCATATTTTAACATTTTTTTAATTGGAAAAGAAAGGACGTTAAAAAGAATATTGGATGACTATCTAACCAACTTATTATTTTACCCAATAACAATCCAGAGAGATTTTCCACTTCTCCATGTAATTTTATAAAATAATAATAATTTTCAAAAAGTGCTCAAACTGGCTTTGCTCATCTATATTCTTTAGCCATTTCTTTCTTGCAGTTAACCTTCTGAGGCATTTCTTAGGAAAAGACAAAGTAATTGGTGGTTTTTTTCTTTTTTTCTTTTTTTTTTTTTTCTTTTTTTTATTGGGTAATGTCTTAGTGATCCCCTATAAACACATGGGGGGGGTATATATACAGATGTGTATCAATCATCTTAACAACCATGTAATACAGAGGTTTCAAAATAATTGCAAATAAGTTCAGAACAAAATTATCTGTTAACTTTTTTTGAATACATTTTCTGCTGGATTAATTCATTGCAAAAGCTCTCAGGAAGGTTTGATGGGTGGGAAAAATGGCAAAAGCTGAGTGAAGAAAATTAATGAACTGGATGAGGGTGCCTCAGACGCTCCTCTTTTAGTGTCTTGATGTTACATTTTTTTTATCTCAAGGGCGCCTGCCTTTGAAGGGGTAGAGGGAATGATTCCATCCTACTACTTTTCTACTTCCTACTCACACAAAAGAGAGCCTACAGCTAGCTCTAGCAAGGCACACCA
Organism: Psilopsiagon aurifrons; assembly: GCA_025447955.1. Taxonomy (NCBI): domain Eukaryota; kingdom Metazoa; phylum Chordata; class Aves; order Psittaciformes; family Psittacidae; genus Psilopsiagon; species Psilopsiagon aurifrons. The sequence continues at coordinate 9,004 of JAOEHY010025807.1, forward strand.
CTTTCAGTTTTCTAAACTCAGGCAAGCTGAAACTTACTTTACATGTCTCCGAATAATGTAGAGCTAAAAATATAAACCTTTCAGTCTTCCCAATAAATACAATGGATTTGTATATTAAACATTCTGTGAGACTTCCCTTAATAAGACTTTTAATTATCTCTCCTGAATTCTCCTTAAGAGTTGCTTTTTTACATTCCATTTATTTTAATACACAATTTCATACTATGTTACATAACTCAAACCCCAAAATTGAAATTCGGAAAGTCAGTATGTCTTGGAAAGGATAAAAAATAAGTGTCCAATAACTGGAAAAAGGGAAGCATGATTTTGTGGATATAGTTTAAAACTCTTGGGAAAGACACCAATGTTTATTTGCCAGGTAAGCTGCTGAAATTCTGAAGATTCTTGACATTTTAATCTTAAAACATTTCTGGAAATTACTACTGATTTTTGATACTGATTTCAAACCCCAAGGGCTCTGCTGCTAAGAATAGTTCCCTAGTGAAATTTGAAGGGCTTCTGGGAAAAGAACAATCTAACTGGTGCCATTCAGCATCCAATAAAATATAGACCTGTATGTTCATTTCAGGGCATTATTTCTGGGTTATTTTTTTTGGTTTGAGTTTGTTGGGTTGGTTTTTTTGGTCTCCCCCTGCCCCCTTTTTTTTATTTTTTTAATAATAAGCCAGTTGTTAGTGTATAAAGCGTATTTATAAATGACTGGAAACAAATTCATGCAATAAAGTACAAAATCAATGTTGAGCCTTTACTTCAAGGACTGTGTATTTGTAGTCTCAACCTAAGATATTTTTCTGAAGCTATGCCTGTCAAATAATATTAATCAGATTAACTTGCACTTCATGAATTTGTAACTTGTTTGTTCATTATCATGGGGTACACTTCCATTTATAAATAATGATCTGGTTTTATTGCTACCATAAATAAATATTAGAGATATAATTTAAATAGTTTTATTAGAAATACTGTACATAAAATATCCGCATATCCACAGAATTACATCAATTTTTACACCACCATTTTCTCTAATGCATTTATTTTTCTTTTGTGCTTGTATTGGGATGTGCCTCAAACTTATTATATATACATGTTAAACACTTAATATCTGTATCAGAGAAAATTCAAACCTGTATTTGGAAAGATGCATTGGTTTTAAGCATAGTATTTATTTTTATATTTTTGCTTTCACAGCTGAAGACAAATACTATAGTCCATAAATGTTCTAACATGACAAGTTTTGCTTCTACCATTACAGAAGACTTATTGTTTAGCTTTTTTTCAGCAAAAACATAATTCCAGTTCTTTTGTTTCACTCTGCGTATTTTAATAAGTTGGGACAAGTCATTAATGTGAAGGGGTTAAAGTGATAACACTCAAATAATTAACTTCAAATGCTGAGTTAAAATTATTTTCAGACCTAAGAAAATAAATAATTAAAGATAGCTTCAGTGTTTTGAAAGCAGGAGTCTAGGTTATATGTAGCATCTACTTTACCAGTAATTAAAGATTCAACAATTACAGCTAAAGACCCAAGAATTTAAACTTGTCTGTGCTGCATTCAATTTCAAAATCAGATAGGGTGACTGCCAATGTCTCATACAGTGATAATACTGACAAAGAAAAATCACTTTCCAAGTTATATTTCGCAATCATGCACAGAGGAACTGTGGTTCGGAAACCTGCAGACCCACTGGATGTGTAGGTCTGCAGTAGGCCCCCAGCTGCTCTTCAAAGCTTGTGGAAACCATCTGAAAGCTGCTGCTGGCGTAAGAGGAAGAACAGTGTCCAGAAACATTATGCCTTACTGCAGAGTGGCCTACAGGGCTGGAAAGGTGGCAAGCAGGAGAGCAAGAACATCATGCTCCTGCTTCAGAGCTACCAGCTGCTGGAGATCAGACATATGGCAATGCTTTGTAATTATTTGTATTTGTTTAATGTCTAAAGACTCCAGCTGGTATCAGTGCACCACTGTGTAATCTCTCACTGTTTAAGAGATGGGCCCTATTCCAAAAAGTTTAGGATCTGAAGACACAAGGAAGAGAGATAAAAAATAGTTTTCAACAAGAGAAAGAGAAAACATGATTGGTCTGAATTATGCCAATCTGAAGGTTGTTGTGGGGTCTATTTAATGAAAATTAAAGACTTAAAAAAAAAATGGGGGAGGGAGATACGTTTAAAAGACAGGGAAATAGACATTAAAACAGGACACAAGGGAAGTTAAGAGAGAATAAAAGGAAACAGAAGACAGAAAGGATAATGGATAAAATAATATTTATTCTCACGCAGTAGAAGATAATACTAATAAGATGATAAAGGAGAAAATATGGCATAAAAAGAGATTTCTTTTTGAATGGCACATACAGGATGAAATTCCTGATTTTCTGAAGGGAAAGAGCTAAACACCAATAATATGCACAATTTTTGCGTTCCAAAGCTGATTTTTTTTTTCCTGCAAAGCATGTAAGGATCCTTCTCATACCAGGATTTGACAGTCCTTTAAGGCATTTACAACCCTACAGAAGCTGTCTGAATCTGGCAGCGTTCTGAATGCACATAAAAGAATCAGTGGGACAGTCAGTGTCACACAAGACGGTCAAATAGCAGAAGTTTCCATCACTTTGTCATGGTGAAAATTCAGAGTAACACCATCATAAAACTGGCCTGAGCATCTGGAAAATGGAACCAAACACTAACCTAGGAAATGGGACGTAGGAGGATGTATTGAAAAAAAGACCCTCCTTATAATGGGTGACTTATTTGCATTTCTGATATTGTCAACTATTTAATCATTTGAAGGACATGTTCGTATGACTTTTTCAGAGAAGTTCTAGTGTATTAGTTTCATTTTTTTTAATTTGCTTGTTTTGGGGGCTTTTTGTTTTTGTTTTAAAGCTAATTATGTTATGTTATAAAAAAAGCCAAAGTCCACAATGGTCTTCTGGGTACGTTATTTATATGCATTGTAAAAACTGACCTACAGAAGTTTAGACAGGAAATCAGGAAACTATATCGGTTCAGTTCTCTAGAGTAAATAGTACATATTTCACCACTCTGCAGTTCAGGCTTCATTTGAGTTTCCTGTTCTAATACAAATGAAAGGAATTTTAACACACTATCTAACTGTAAGAGCATTATATATGAGACTGCCCAAAGTCCTAAGGAATTAAACTTGATTCAGATGTTAACTGATTCTTCTCTGACCAATCATTCATGCTTGCCATATACAATGTGGCTGTGCACACCGGCCTGAAAATTGGTTAAACTATAGAGAAATATGTTTTTCTCTGCAATCCTATAGAAGCCATGTTGCTCACCTACCGTAATTTGTACAGTGCAGTGTTTACACAGAGGGTAGTATTTTGTGGTTTACTTTGATCTTATACAGTTGCTTAGTTTTAACATGATTACCCGGAGAAGAGAGGTTTGCACAGGAGGAAATCAAGGAAAAATCCTGGAATTTCAATGTTGTATGTTTCTTGGAGGTTGAATCTGTCATATAATATGCTAGCATCAAAGAAAAAATTCTAAGTAGGAATAAGTCTCTTCCTAGGATGGGAGCCAGTGTTTCATATAAAATCTTAAATCAGTATGTTTCCACTTCAGATTTTTTTTTCAGGGAGTTCACAGGTGGAGGGAGTGGTTGTTTAGCATGTTATGATCTCGCCAGCACCATAGGAAAAAGAAAAAAGGGAAAAAAGAGGGAAATGGACAGTAGTTTATCTAGGAGGCGATTTAATTTCTTACAAAATATAGAATGAGAATTGCTTCTCCTCGCAGCACCTATTTTGAATTAAGAAATACTTTCTGGGCTTTCCACATCCATGATTTTCTAGTATAGCAACAAAGGCTTTAATTCACTTTCCTACAAAATGGAGAGATTCAAAGGACTGGCATTTCATCTGTATAGCCCCCGAAAGAGCAAAAGAAAAAAAGCCCTGCTGTACTAATCCACTTTTGTAGTAACGTCTTTCTCATTGTAAAAGTTCCTTTTTGCCCACAGTGTGGGAATAACAACAGCATTCTATGTTACCCTTTAGAAAATTGGCTTGTCTACTTCACTTCAGGCCAGAAGTCTGAGTTGCAGTATATACAGATGAAATTTTTCTAATAAATTTCCTTAAATTTTAAATTCTTACAAATCAAGGACTCACATTTCTTAGGGGGAGGGTGTTGGGTTCAGTTTTGGTTTTTTGCCTGTTTGTTTTTCTTTTTTGTTGGTTTTGGTTTGGATTGGGTTTTTCTTGTTTGGTTTTTTTTTTTTTTTCAGCAGAGGCTATGAATTTTGAGTATGTAGTGGGTTTACTTTTTGGGCAGTGGAGCAAGTGGGGTGGTGGCCACTGTTAGAAATTTAGCCTTATGTCATTATATAAAGATCTGACACTAAACAGACAGCTCCCACTGTAAGCATAAGCTTCATTATATCTCAGGTCACAGTTAACTAGCTTACAGTACAGTAGTGACCTGTTTAAAACAAACATAACCATTCGGCCACAATTGATTAGGCCTTTTCTCAACTTCCAAGGTTCTATTTCCAGAAATCCCCTTCGAGCTATTCAGCCGACATTATCTGCTTCATTTTCAATCAATGCTAGTGCCACCACTTTCCACCTTTATTACTGCTCTGTAGTACTGTAGACATGCTGAGCTGGGATGTAGACATCCCAGTAGTGCAAAGATGCAGTGAACAGCTCAAGAAGCCTTGGGCTGCTGGAATAAAATAACAAAGATATTTTTATTGTTCCATGATGAAATATGAATTGTTTCTAACTGTAGTCTAGAGCTAATGAAGTATTTTAATTATTATTTTTTCTATAACAGAACTAAAGCGTCAAGATATGTGTATGTATAAAAAATATAACTGATAATCTCCTCTTTAAAAAGCTATCAGGTGCAAAGGACTGTTTTTTTTCAGACAGTACTTGCAGAATAGGGAGTTTTTGAGAAAATCACATTTTTCTTTTCCCTAGTTTCAAGGAAGGCTATCTGAAAGGTGATATTATTATTATTACTATAGTTCTGCATAGAAAATCATAGAGCAAATTTTCACTCTCATTGGTGATGTCTTAGCAAAAGACATCTGTACACTATCGGCAAAATACAGCTGCTAACATCTGAATTTGTTGGATGACTATGTCTTGTATTCTTAAATAATGTTGGAAAATGAGGATAGCTACTTTTGCAGATACACGCAAACTTAATTTTAGATAAAGCTTAATTTTAGTACTGACTTGTTCCTTGTTTAGAACAACCATAGAGAGCAGTAAGAAAAGTAGAAGTTAAAAATGATGAGACACACAATATTTACTGCTGACAAAGTAATTTAGTGTTTTAATGAGATGTGATTATATGCAATGCTCCTGTTCCTTTAGTATTTACTTCCTACAAATCCCTTGTTAATATATTTATTGTTTGCTGACAATTAATATTTTGAGGACTATCTGGTTTAGAAAGGAAAGATTGCATACTTCTACTCATGGTAATAAAAGAATTTCTGTCTTTCACAGGTGTGTTATGCTCACATATTTTGATTTTCTGGTGTTTTTTTTTTTTATTTTGGTTTTGGTTTCGGTTTTCTTTGTTGTTGTTGCTTTCTGAATGAAACAATTCCTCTGTAGAGTTTGAGCAAGAATTTCCAGAGAGAAATATAAATTAATATCAGTTTTTCTCTGAGACTTTACAATTTTCTCCTATTGTTCTCACAATTCACATTATTTTACCTATTCAAGTTTCCCTTATATTAAGCTTCTAGAGCATTAATAAAGTTAGATAGAAGAATATTTTTCAAATCACACTTCTTGAAGAATCACTTTTCACTGGAAAGGGTCCCATTCTTAAGGGACTAAATATAATTGAACTATTCTATCATACCTTGAAGAAATTAATACAAAAAAAATAAGACCCAAGAAGAACTCAATATATCAAGATCTTAGGTTATATATGTTTAGACAAATACGTATCTACAATTCATAGAATACTATTTACATAAAATTTTATATATTTATATAATTTATGGGTTTTAAAAACAAGTATACATAAGTTATCAAAAGGCATTATAAAAAAATATGTACTTGTTAAAATTTTAAGTATAGAGATTTCAAAATTTTTATCCTCTTTAAATAATCAAATTAAGCTGAAATGCATAAAGCAAGATACTTAAACTGAGACTCATGGTTAGCAAATGTTCAATTTCAGCCCATCTTATTTTACTGTGTAATTTTCTACGACTGAATGATTTCTTCTCACCCTTTCCCTCACACTACTTTATTGTATGTGCTTGAATGAGTCATTGCTTTTTATGTCCTATTGATCTAACAGCAGTGTAGAGGTAAGATCTCAAACCTGACAACAGTAAAAGATGATGCTTTAACTGTGAGGAGACAGAGAGTATTAACTGCATTTTGTGTTTTTTTTTCTCTATATTATACTGGAGGTTGCAAGTCACTCGATAATGTTCCTTTGCAGTGATTTTTTTTTATGGGATGCCTAAAGTATCAGATATTAAATAGGTGAAGTATATTATATGGGAGTATTAGATCTGGGGTATTATTTCATGAAATTGACAACACCTAGTGTGATCTTGAACAGCGATAAATTTACAGATTGACATTAGAGATGCACTTTAAAGATGCATGTAAGGATTTCCTGTGATTATTTTAGGTTATCCTGTTTCAGCTCAAAAACTCTTTTCTACATATTTTCATTGACACTATACTAAGATGCTGAAAACACAACGTATTTTTGCTCTCTATTATTCCTTCTGTTCCTACTGTTTATTCCCACCTGAAGTCAGAATCTCAGATTGTGGCATCAATCATAGCACAGCAATGAGAAGTGATGTCACAAAGGAAGGATTATTGTTTGAGGTGAGAGAAAGCAGCTAGAGCATATTAATTTCTGAGAAACAAAGAAATCAGGTTTTCATACAAATGTCTTTTCAAATAGAGACCAATGGAAATAAAATTAAACCAATATGTAGTATGTCTGCAAGTACGTTTTTCTTTTTTCTTAAAGAGATGATCTTCAAAGCTGCTCCATAAGAAGACAGTGATCCTAAAGGTGACTCAAACAGGAACAGACAAGTGAAGGGTGGAATTGCATTTCAACATCATGAAAAACAAAGAAGTTTGAAAGTTCTATTTCTTTGACTCTTTCCACTTTAATCTTTTTATTACTTTGTTTTCCTTCTTTCTTTATCTCTTTTATTTTTTTTCCCCCACCCATTTAAATAATACAGGGTTTGTATCAATGGGCAAATGAAAAAGTACCTGAATCATGAAATTAACACATGAATCCACACATTAAATCATGAAACCACACATATTTAAAACAGGCTCTTAGCATGCTGAAATTCTTTGTTATTATCTAGTTAATTTAATTGCCATAATACACAACAAGTGTGCATCTGAGGTTTACAAGAATTCCAGTGAAATCAGAAGGGGTGAAATATAGCACTATCCATTTGTAGTAGAATAAAAAAAAATAAATTGAAGAAATTGCTTAAAAAATAAGCCCAAACGAAAACCAAAATCAAAATCAAAACCAAAATAAAAAAAGACTACTAATATTTTCCAACTGTCTCTTGTGTATCAATAGAAATTATTATATCAAAATGGTCATAAACCCTGTGATCATTTTAATTCTGAGGTCTCACCTTCAAAATCAAATGTATATGTCTACCTGTATTAGGTTTGCTAATGTTTTAAATTTAATATCTCAAATGATCAATATTGTGCTCAGAAAAATCAGCAGTTGGATGCTTATTTATCTATTATTGTAAATAAAATTATTATAGATTTCAATTTCCTGAAATAAAAGTATATTCTACAAAAACACCACTGGAATCTGTTTTCATTGACAAAAAAAAAAAATCTATATTTTTTGCTTTTATACATACAGGCTTAGATGTAAAAAAATTTGTAAAAGTGAAATGCTGGACCCACTAAGATTACTGACAATCCTTTCCCTGATTTCCCTGGGACAATTATTCCCTGACTGACAGTAGCCTATGTTCTTATTGAATTGCTCAGACGTACCTACTTATGTTCTCTTACAAGGAGGGTTGTTATAAAAGTAATTTAGATATAATAGCCATTTATTACTGAAAAACCCAAACCGGTCATGGAAAAAAAAAAAAAAAGCCAACATATTTTCAAATCAAAGCTAAACCAAAACTTAAATATTTTAAAGGCCATGAAATTAATTTCAGCTGAATACATTAACTATAGGCATATTTAATTTCCCTCTTTTTCTCTCAGAACTGTCTCACAAGACATTTGCTTACAAAAAAAAAAAAAAAGTTTTTATGTATGAATTAGACTTCCATAGGAATCTAAACATGGATTTGGATCTGATCCTCTTCCTCCCTAAGTTAATTGAATACTCCACAAGATATCAAATAAATGCAAGTCTCAAAGAGATTTAAGATGAGGTTTGTGGCTTTTTGAGTCCGGCGGTTTTCTTTTGCAATGGATGTTCCTAATAATTAAAAGCATGCTAATCTTTTGTAATTTGCTTAACTATAACCTCCCTCCAAATGCTTCCCAGGAAAACCTTCTCCAATTAGGTTTTAACCAGACTCTATTGTAGCAAAGCTCAGAACACTTGAAAACATCCAGGTACATTATTTTACCAATGTTAGAAGCATAGAATCATAGAATAGTTAGGGTTGGAAGGGATCTTAAGATCTAGTTCCAGCCTCCCTGCCATAGGCAGGGACACCTCTCACTAAACCATGCCACCCAAGGCTCTGTCCAACCTGGCCTTGAACACCATAAACGATGGAGCATTCACTGCTTTCTTGGGAAACCCATTCCAGTGCCTCACCGCCCACACAGTGAAGAATTTCTTCCTCATAGCCAATCTAAACTTCCCCTGTTTAAGTTTGAACCCATTACCCCTTGTCCTATCACTACAGTCCCTAATGAAGAGTACCGCCCCAGCATTCCAATAGCCCCCCTTCAGATACTGGAAGGCTGCTAGGAGGTCTCCATGCAGCCTTCACTTCTCCAGGCTGAACAGCCCCAACTTTCTCAGCCTGTCTTCATGCAGGAGGTGCTCCAGTCCCCTGATCATCCTTGTGAACCTCCTCTGGACTTGTTCCAACAGTTCCCCATCCTTTTTATAACTTTTTGTAAATGCCATGAAATCTGTATAAATTCAGTTTTACTGAAATCCCTTAACAGACGGGAGCACCAAGGTGACCCTACACAGGGCTGAAGAATGGTTTCATGTCAACATAAGCCATGAGTAATCCTGAACGAACATACAAAAAGTTTGCTTGGGTTGTACATTCACAGTACTGCTTTGTAATAGCACATGTTTTCCCTGGAATTAAGCTTTAAGCTTTAAACTGTAACACAAAACTGCATTACAACTAAATTACTTTCAAAATACACCAGGTTAAAGCACCATTCTAACATTCTCCTTTAGAATTTCTCTTTTAACTTGTAAAATTCTGAGTTTTAAAACCCTTTACTTTTTTCTTTCAAAAGTGGCAGAAGAGGAAGTGTATTCTGGCATGAATATTGCACAGCAAGGCCTTAAATAACTTCATTAATGTGCAATTAATAATGCCTTGATTCAAGTTGAGGTCTCACTGAATTGGTGCCTGAAGCTATACAAGTCCATAGAATCATAGAATAGTTAGAGTTGGAAAGGACCTTAAGATAATCTAGTTCCAACCCCCTTACCATGGGCAGGGACACCTCGCACTAAACCATATTACCCAAGGCTCTGTCCAACCTGGCTTTGAAAACTGCCAGGAACAGAGCATTCACAACTTCCTTGGGAAACCCATCCCAGTGCCTCATCACCCTCACAAAAAAGAACTTCCTCCTTATGTCTAACTTAAACTTCCTCTGTTTAAGTTTGAACCCATTACCCCGTGTTCTATCACTACAGTCACTTCCCAGAATCCCTATAGGCCTCCTTCAGATATTGGAAGGCTGCTAGGAGGTCTCCATGCAAACTTCACTTCTCCAGGCTGAACAGCCCCAACTTTCTCAGCCTATCTTCAGGAGGGAGGGGCTCCAGTCCCCTGATGATCCTCGTGGCCCTCCTCTGCACTTGTTCCAGCAGTTACATGTCTTTTCTACTTTAAGGACTCCAGAACTGTACACAATACTCCAAGTGAGGTGTCACAAGAGCAGAGTAGAGGGGCAGGATCACCTTCCTCGACCTGCTGGTCACGCTCCTTTTGATGCAGCCCAGGATGCGGTTGGCTTTCTGGGCTGTGAGCGCACACTGCTCATGATCATTTTCTCATTGATCAACAACCCCAAACCCTTCTCCACAGACTTGCCCTGAATCACTTCTCTGCCCAACTTGTAGCTGTGCCTGGGATTGCTCCAGCCCAGGTGTAGGGCCTTGCACTTGTCATAGTTAAACTTCATCAGGTTGGCATCAGCCCACCTCACAAGCTTGTCAAGGTCACTTTGGATGGCATTCCTTCCCTCCAGTGTATCAACTGAACCACACAGCTTGGTCTCATTGTCAAACTTGCCGAGAGTGCACTCAATCCCACTGTCCATGTCACCAACAAAGATGTTGAACAAGACCAGTCCCAACAACTATCGCTGAGGTGTAAGGTCCACATATGGATTCAGTAACTGTATGTTAAATGTAGCAGTATTAAAGTAATGGACCTGTTGGGATGCCAATTATTCCAGAGATTCTCATTCAATACTAAACTAAGTGACAACAGTATTTTGGGCCTTGTTGTAGCAGACTGGGAAGGAATAAGAGAAGATGAGGTGGCTTTCAATTTATGCAAACTAGAAAGGTAATACTCTCGGAAAACAAGATGTTTCCTACATACTGTATAGATGAGAAGGCTGACAGAAACTGAGATATGAGGAAATCAATATTTCCTCATGTCTCTTCTGGCAGATTAGTGCTACTGCCACTGATACACTTACAAGCAAGGCAGACCCTTACAGAAATCCAGGAAATCTACTCATTAAAAAAATAACATGGAAACATAGTAGCAGCACTAAAAAAATAACATGGAAGCATAGTAGCAACACCAAAAATCATCCTTTATTTCCAAAGAGGTTCTAGGTGGAAGACTTGATCACAGGACATAAAGCAGAATAAAACAGGTTTTGGGCTTTTTTGTTACATTACTAAGAAAGAAAGTAATTTACTTTGAAAAAAATATCCCAATATGTGCAATGCTAATTATTGTTGAAGGTAAAAGCACTGTTCTGTGTTTACTGAGACATAAATATTTTGTGTCCTAGACCTCTAATACTCAACAATCAAAGATGGTGATAGCAGTTTTAATGAATAGAGAAAAATGGGATTCCATTAAAAGTGAGAAAAATAAATAAAAAAATAAAACATGTTAAGGTTTCAGAATTCCTCTTAATTGTCATCAGAAACTCAGGAGGGAGAGAAAGGAAGAACTCTTAAAACACCAGGAAGAGGAAGGGAGTGTGACCTTAGCAAGAAAGGATGCATCTTCATGAAAAATCAATATCATTATTGCCTTCAGAACAGTGAAGCTTTCCCATTTACTTTTTTGCTTTCACAGATCCTCAAAATAGCATAAAAGTGGATAACGAAAAAACGCAAACTGAGATACTTTTTTGCCCTTCTTATATTTATCTAAATTTCAGGTTATGTGTTGTTATGCATCTCTTTAGTTAGGTTGGCTTGTTCAGCCAAACTACTTTGTCTAGAAATCTGCATCTTTTATTTCCAGTGTTTTTTGTTGTGCTGTGGGATTTTTTTTAAGTGTGTTTGCTTTGAATAATAGCCATGGCTTCTGACAGTTTACTTAAGAGAAGATTGTTTTGTTTGAAAAGAATTATATCTTGGGCTTCTTGAGTACAGTAATCAAGTAGTAGATGATGTATTGGTTAATGCTGATTAACATGGAAATAGATGATTGCAACACTTTTTCTTAAAGACGGCTTACAGCAGACAGAGACCCCAGCCAGCAGAAGGTCCCTGGCAAATCTATTTAGAACTCTGTGAAAGGTACTGAACATAAAGGTAAAAACATAGAAACACCCTTTGACTCTACACAAAGCCACAAAAATAACTGGACTATGGGAAATCTATTTCAGTTCAAGACAGGGGTTAAGTGGTGCAGCTTAGCCAATATATGTTTATTTGAGCTGCATACTTCTACTTTTAACTCTGAAAGTCTCTCTATGTGTATCTCAATACAACGTCAACAGTCCATTGCAGAAGAGCTATAGTAGTGGTTTGGTTTTCTGGCAAAGGATGACTTCACAGTCTTTCACAAAGCAAAAAGAGACGGGTGGCAGGGAGCAGCAAGAGTGGGGTGGTTCCCTGGGGCCCAGAGAAGCAGGAGCAGCAGGAATGCCCCATGGGTCTGACAGGGCTGGTCATGGCAGCCAGGGCCTTTCTCAACACCCCATCCAGGAGCAGGCAGCTGGGGCACCAGGGACAGCCACAGGCAGCTGGCACCCCCCTGGGACTGGACAAAGGCAGGCTGTGATATGGGCAGCGTGTGGGCCCATGGCTGATCAGAACAGGCCTGTAGGGAGCTGGAGAGCTATCAGGCAGGTATGTTACTGGGGCACGAGCTGACAGCAGTGACAGCTGCAATGGGGTCCTGGGCTGTGGGCAGGGTAGGACAAGCAGGGCTGGCAGTGTCTCTGTGTTATGGCAGGATGGAACGCATGCATTTTGTATATGTTACGCAGTAAAATCATAAGAAATAAACAACACATTAGGGATTCTTAAAGACCACCAGAAAAGGCAATAGTAGAGACCATGAGAGATGCAATTTGATAGGCATTTGAGATGAACCTTCATCAATCGCTTTGGTGGAAGGCATCTAGCATCACTTTTATTTTGCTTACAGCAGTCTCTCTCCCCCATCCATCCTTGATGTTTCATTTCAGAGTCTTGGTCCCCAGGCTTTGTTTTCAGATTTGAAGTAGAAGAAATCCAATGCTTCAAAAGAAAAAAGACTTATTAAAACCTACAAATCTTCTGGTACACAGTTGTAGAAACTGACATTGGATAGATTTTCTGTCTGATGCCATAAGATTCTTATAAGCCTTCCATCCTGGTTTCTCAGGGACCTCTCCAAATAAGACAAATCACAAAAGATCTGTTTTACTCTTCAATTACTGTAGGGGACCTCAAGTGAATTGTAGAGCCTTCAACTAACATGGTAACTCATATTAACTAAATTGCAGTCCCTGAGAAAGGAGGATGCTTCAAAGATGAGTTGAAAAGAGCTGAGCCAGCTGGAAAGCAGAAGTACACCATACTTTATGGTCAATGTTATTTATAAGCTTTGTACATGTATGAAACACACAGACAGACTACCAAACACATGGCAAAGGGTATTAGGAGCACAAAAATATTTTCTTTTTTTTTTTTTATTTTGTATACACTGTTGCATATACATAGACAATGTAAAGAAAATATCTAGGCACAGTGATTGATGGAGGTGTTAGCATTTACAGATAAAATCACGTGCTGTACAACAACTACTGTCACCTTATGTTCAGAAAACAGAAGTTGTCTGAACTTGATTGCAAGCACAAAATCTGAGATGATCTTAGATTTATAAATATATGGTATATGGTACATACTTTCATTCTGTTTTAATCTAGCTTTTACACTCCCAGAAACAATTTTCATAATTTCAATCTCAATAATTAGACTCTTAAATTTCAGGAAACTATAACCAATATTTGACTATTCTTCCTGTTTTTATTTATCTCAAAGAAAAGTGATAAATATTCTTTAAAAGCTTAATCTAAATTGCTCAAGATTGCAGAAATTGAGGTGTTCAGATTCTTCAGACGCTGTTCCTGAAAGATTTCTTTCTGTTTCTGGTTAGTGAAAATGCATAACTAGCAGATTAGTGTAGTAGTCTTCGCTGTAATTCTGAAAATGTCACTAACTGAGATTGCATTTGGTTTTGTGCATTTTAGATTGAATATTAACATTTTAATCTGGGCAGTTCATATTTTGTTTAGGCTTTCTCTGACCTTCACTTTCAAACATACTTATTTATAAGTGGCCCTTTGTTTTAACCAACAATATATGAGTTTTGACCTATAGAAATAAACACTGTATTATCCTTCTTAGCTTTTTTTTTTTCCTCCTACATATTGCTCATAGTATACTTGTGAAGAGCAAAAAAAACCAAAAAAGTCAGCTTCAGTTCTGAGTTCAGTTATAGTTTTTTTATGTGTATTGAAACTACTGCATACAAATAAATAGAAATCAGCTGCAGTTTGGCAAAGCAGTTGTTTCAGATTCAGTGTCCCTGAAAGACCTCATTTCAGGTTTATTCACCTTATCATGTTACAATTTTAATAATATTTTTACATGGTGCTTTCACGTGTTGCACTAAGAGAACTTTCTAAACTTTTCCTTCTACAAGCAAAAGATGGAGAGTTTGGACTGACAAAGAAACACAGAGTTGACTTGTTGAGAATTTCTTCTTAAAGATAAATATATATTACTTCTTATGTGGACAGATAAACTGAGTCTGGAAGAAGTGTTGATTCTAGTTGTGCAAGATGTTTCAAGTGGAATTATTCCTAGTAAAGAGCACCTTTTTTGTAGAATATAAGGTTTCCAGCTGTATAGTTGAAATGCCCATTTCACGTTTGCTTTCTGGAAATCAGTTTCCATATAAGACATATGAAGACATACACCTTGGTCAGAGCAATCCCAGGAACAGCTACAGGTTGGGTGGAGAAGAGAATCACAGCAGCCCTGTGGAGAAGGACTTGGGGGTGTTAATCAATGAGAAACTTAACATGAACCGGCAGCGTGCGCTTGCAGCCCAGAAAGCCAACCGTATCCTGTGTTACATTAAAAGGAGCATGACCAGCAGGTTGTTGCTAATGATATCATCTGAATCGTTAGAAACACAATATTTCCACTAACTGAATCAAGAATAATGGGGAAATGAGGGAAAAAAGGCACTATTCAAGGATGCCTGAAATTTACACTTTAGTCTAGAAATATTTTTTAAGTTTCTGCGAGGCAAGTGGGACGCCATCAGCTGTTATGTTTACCTGAATATTGACTCTTTCAGTACAATTCTATGAGGAAGATTCTACAGATGAAAAACAAGCAACCTTGACAAGCTTGTGAGGTGGGCTGATGCCAACCTGATGAAATTTAACCATGCCAAGTTCAAGGTCCTACACCTGGGTCAGAGCAATCCCACACATAGCTACAGGTTGGGCAGAGAAGAGATTCAGGGGAACTCTGTGGAGGACTTTGGGGCATCGGTTGATGAGAAAATGAACATGAGCTGGCAGTGTGCGCTCACAGCCCAGAAAGCCAACCGTATCCTGGGCTGCATCAAAAGGAGCATGACCAGCAGGTCGAGGGAGGTGATCCTGCCC
>JAOEHY010025810.1:0-11480 GCA_025447955.1 Psilopsiagon aurifrons
GAAAGCCAACCGCATCCTGGGCTGCATCAAAAGGAGCATGACCAGCAGGTCGAGGGAGGTGATCCTGCCCCTCTACTTTACTCTTGTGAGACCTCACTTGGAGTTTTGTGTGCAGTTCCTGTGTCCTCAACATAAAAAGGGCATGCAACTGTTGGAGCAAGTTCAAGGGAGGGGCACAAGGATGATCAGGGGACTGGAGCACCTCCTGTATGAAGATAGGCTGAGAAAGTTGTGGCTGTTCAGCCTGGATAAGAGAAGGCTGCGTGGAGACCTCATAGCAGCCTTCCAGTATCTGAAGGGAGCCTATGGGAATGCTGGGGAGGGACTCTTCATTAGGGACTGTAGTGAGAAGACAAGGGGTACCAGGTTCAAACTTAAACAGGGGAATTTTACATTGGATTTAATGAGGAAGTTCTTTACTGTGAGGGTGGTGAGGCACTGGAATGGATTTCCCAGGGAAGTTCTGAATGCTCCATCCCTGGCGGTGTTGAAGGCCAGGCTGGACAGAGCCTTGGGTGGCATGGTTTAGTGTGAGGTGTCCCTGCCCATGGCTGGGGTGCTGGAACTAGATGAACTTAAGGTCCTTTCCAACCGTAGCTATTCTATGATTCTTTGAAACAAACACTGGAAGGCCAGATGCAGTTGAAAATTTAAACATAGAGTTCATATCATGTGATAGTTTAATCATTATTTAAGCTTTAGAAATGTCACAGCATAATTTCAGAGTGAATACAAACACTTCCATGCACAAAAACTCGTTTCTTGCTGCAAGTTTTCCCCTTCCTGGGACAGTTACTCTCTTGTGAATTTTCTGAATTTAATCCTCCCTTTATCACAGGCAAATACTCAGTAAAAATTCAAAATCCGAAATATTAAAATCAAGCTGCAAATACATTTAAAAATAAAGCCTTATTTTTTCTTTATGCTCTAAAAAAAAAAAAAAAAAAAAAAAAGAAAGAAAAAATCTGTTAAAATATTTCTTTCATTAAAGGAAGAATTTACTACAAAACCTGTTAAACGGAAAATGCTTAGTCAATCCTATTTGCAGAGTTAGGGAAGAGAATCTTGGATTTATAAGTGCTCATGCAGGATTAAATTCAAGTCTCCTATGCATGTGATACATTTTTAATACCTTCTGAGCATAAATGGAGCCCTGTCTCTTTCTGTACTTGTGAGGAAAATACAGGGACCAGAACTTCCTTTCTGAATTTTTCCTGTATCCAGAAAATTCTGATGAATGCAATTGACTTTGCAGCATAAATTGTGTTGATATGTAAAGCAGTGTCATAACCCCAGACTACATTTAGAAGGAACTTCCACTTTACATAGCCTACTATGATTTGTTTGTAATAGGAACAGTTCGGGTTGGGTTTTGGAAAATATCAGTTTTAATGGTTCTGCCATTTCTGAGAAACAGTCTAGGGATGAAAAATGCTCTCCCTATTAATTTTGGGGGGCGTGTTGTTTGCACATTTTCTAAGTGGAATCTTTTGGACCAGCTGTACATCCTCATAGCAAAGATTTTAAGGTCATAAAATTTGGCCTTTGTATCAGGATTGTACTGGCAGTTATTTCTGGTAAAACTCATTGGAATTGTGCCATTGTGGGTGTTTTTTAAAACTGAACATTTCACATGTTCTCTAGGAGCAAAATTAGCATAATCATTTCACATTCCTTAAGGTTTATGTCACCTTCTATGCTCTCATGAGCTTGTTAGTGCTAACCAGAAGATGAACCTGTCATTCCTGTAGAGCCACTGAATATGTTACAGATGATAACGGTTGGGTTGAAGGTGGAGTTCTTTTCAGCTCATGAAATGGCCAAGGCATTTCTTTCATCTCCTCTTGTATTTTACTTACTGGTTCTGGACACCATGGAAGAGTAAGCTAGTTTATTGAAAATTGGAAGTAAAGGATAGGGAAGGATTAGGTGGGTATTCTTTAATGTGGCTCTTCGTGTATGGAAACAGAGTGAGTTCACAATTAAAAGTGTTTGCTGGAGGTCTAAATCATGCAACACTGTGGTGTAGGAAGAACCTTTCCTTTGATATGTTCTTGGAGCAAAAATTGGGGAATTACTGTGTGTATATCATAAGCTTAATCACTGGTACATGAACCCAGTGTGCATTAGAACATGCTTTAGTTTCACGAAACAACGAAGTAAATGTGGAAGGTATCACTGCTAGTGCTCCTGACATGCTGTTCAGTTTGGCAGACCCAGTTTAAGCTTACTGCCCGCACTTGGCTCTGGCACACAGTGCTGTGATGGGGAAGATAAGACAGGCTGACAAAACAGTCATCAAAGATTCACTCACATCAGGGTGAGTCCTACATGATGAGAGGAGCTATTAATATTTTAAAAGGTGCCATCTATCCCTATAGGCACTAAAGTATTACATCACTATGTGTACAGGACAGAATGGCAGTAATGAATAGATCTAATGTGCTGGGAGCCCAGGGAGGGACAAGTTAGCATTTCCCATGCAGAACTGGATATAATTAAATGAAATAAACAAAGATTATCCTTAGGGCAAAAAAAAACCCCAACTCTCATTGACTATTCTGAGCTGCAAATCAAGACTGTATCAAATAGCACGGTTGGGTTTGTTTACACTTAGAATTTCTTCACCAGTCAAAACCGTATGTTTTTTGCAAAGAAATGTGGTCTGTAGTTTGAACACAATAATAATGATGACTGAGTGATAAACAATTTGATGTATGTAAGTTTTATTACCAAAAAGCCAAACTGCGAAAAGTTGAAGCCACATACGTCTGGTAATTTCGAGGCCCACTTGACAGAGAATGCAGGTATGCTCTTTCACTGAGACTTTCTGACTGCTCGCAAATCCTGTCCCCACAGGGCCCAGCCTCCTCTCTCAGAGTGCGCTCCAGCTCAATTCCAAACCTGAAGGGTCCTTCCAGTACTCGGCCAGCTACCACAGCAACCAGACCCTCGCCCTGGGTGAAACAGCGGCTGCCCAGCTCCCAGCCCGCAGCAGTCAGGCCAGAAGTGCCATCCAGAGCTACAGCCAGGTACGTGTCCTAAGCAGCCTGGGTCTCTTGCACCACAAATTGTGTGGGATATCTTCAAGGAAATAGAGCTCATTGGTGCCCACCAGCATATGAATGTCTGCCTTTACTTTATGTCTTGTTTAGTGCATCTGCAGCAGAATGAGTATCGTCTTGATTTTCATAACCCTAAAGTGGGTTGGGTTGCATAGTAATAAAATAATGATTGAAGAGGAGATTTACATGACAGTTCCTTGCCTGCATATACATGCTGGTGATAAGGCACTTAAGTTTGAAAATTTCTGTGACTGCTGATTAGGAGCCCTAACTAAGGTCTAGGACCTCCCTGCATCGGTATGAGGCTATTACTGAAAGCAGTAAGTGCCAGCAAACAAAACCAAGGCCAGGCTGAGATGAGATGCGAAACCTGCTTGGGATACTGTGCATCACTTGGTGCCACGGCCTGATCCCAAGTCTAAGAATAAATTTTTGCCTTTTTTCCTCTGATATTTTACGACAAGCAACTTATCAGATAGCTGCTTGTATGTTTCAAACGTTTTGAAAGATTGTTTCAGGTACTCATGAAAACTTTATAAATCTGGTTTCCCGTCTGCAGGATCCCTCCCGAATCTGACACAAAACTCTCTCACCCTTCTGTGCTTTTCACTGTTACATCAAAGTTTCTCACTGGGAAGTTAAACTTCAGTTTAGACAAAAATGTGCGAACATGTACCTACATATGCAAAGTCTGGCTTATTTTCAAGTCAGGTTATTTTCTCTGTTTAGATGTAACCACCCCAGCAAAGCAGACACTGTTCAGTGTGACACAGGGACACATTATAATTCAGGATTCTGTAGAAGTGAGTAGCATCTGAATTTTGAAACCTTAAATTGCTGAGAGAATTCAAGTATTATATAGTCATTTCACAGTTTGTGGGGATACCAAGAGACATACAATATTCTATTCTCTCAATTTGCTCAGAAAAGCTCCCTATCTTAAGATTGAAAAATGAAATAAAGCACAGTTTAATTTCAAATTGGGTAGGTACTATTTCCTTCTATAAAGCCAACCATATGCTGGGCTGCATCAAAAGGAGCATGACCAACAGGTAAAATGAGGTGATTCTGCCCCTGTATTCCACTCTCATGAGACCCCACCTCCAGTACTGCAGTCAGCTCTGGGGGCCCCAACAAAAGAGGGACACAGATGTGTTCGAGTAAGACCAGAGGAAGACCATGTAGATGGGGGACAGCTGGACCTGATGATCTTGAAGGTCTTTTCCAATCTGGTTGATTCCATGACTCCATGAATAACAGAGCAACAAAAACAAAAACAAAGGAGAAATGACAGGGGAAGGAAAAAGATTTATTTTTTTTTTAAAGGCAGGAAGGAAGGAATCTCAGGTGTGAGATTGTCTGGCAGTTAGAAGTAACGGTATTCTTAATGTAAGTTTATCAGACTGATAGAAAAGGATGAATTTATGAAGGGGAAAATTAATTATCTAGATTTCGTTCATTGAAATCGCAGTGAACAGCCACTGCTTACATCTGAAAACCTCTTATGAACCTTCTACTTTACAGAAAAATGGTCACCTTCAGAAAAGTAACTAGTAAGTAAGTTTTCTTGGGATGAGTGGGCAGGAAATAGGTTTTCTTTCTCTGTTCCTCCATATTGTATGGTAGGTGTTACTGCAGGAAAGTAACTCAGCATAACTTTTCATACCATCATCCTGGAAAGGGTGCTTGACAACTTAGGGTCAATTAAAATATATCTTGGAAATATCAATTAACTGCCATATAAACTATAAAAAGCATATAAAGGTGGTTTCAAAAGAGGTAAACGAGCAGTAAAAAGTCAGAAGTTAAAATTAAAAAGTCCTGAATATGACTACTGCTGATCCCACAATTAAGGAGAAAAAGTGTCAATCCTTGGAATTGTTTTGCTATCCCTATTATAATTAAAATAAGCCTCAGGAGTCAAAACTGCTCAGATTGTGATAATTTCCTTTGGTATTTGTGTGCAAGGAATATAGCTATCTCTCAACATGAATGATAGCCCAAATGCATGGGAAAAAAAGTGAATAGTCCCAAGGCCAGCTGTGACAGCAAGAACAATTTCTGAAAATGCAATTGTATAGGAAAGAGAAACTAATTAGTTTTGGGACTTCCTGTATAGTGCTGCAAAGTGCAATCTAACATTTTTGTCAATTTGGAGGACTTCATTATAGATCACAGAGTTTTTCTACTGCTTTGAGTACTTCAGAACACGGAACTTTTATCTTCTAAATGCTACTGGAATAGGATTTTTTTAGCAGCAACTGCTTCTCTGGCAGGGAATTACACTGTTTCCCACTTAAAACAGCTCTTCAAACTTAGTGTCCATATCCTGATGCATCCTATATCAACCAGTTAAGGTTATTTGTGAAGAATCAGTAGTACTACAAAACGTAACAGATTTTGCAGATGAGTTCTGCAAATGTGAATCTTCTATTTGAACAATGTCATTTGTGAGCAACTGATGGACTGAGTCTACTGTCATCTGGAGAATGGTCAGTTTATGTTATAGATATCGTAGGAATATAATGCATAGCATGCGTTACAGATAGTGTTTCTCCACATGCTTTACCATGTATTTGCAAGGGGAGGGGAAAGGAAGTGAAACTAGTTTACATTTCTCGATGAGAACTTTTTTAGCCTGTGGTGATGCTGCAGTCATTCCAGAGGCTGGGGCAGTAAAGGTGTAGATCCTTACTGCATATTATCCTGTTCCTGAAGCTTCTGGACTGATCAAGCTGGCACAGAATTTGAAAACTTCTAAAAATAAAACATAGATGGAAAACAAAAGTAATTAGAAAAAAAAAGCCTTCAAAAATCATTTAATGGTTAATTTTCTAACTTGTTTCCTTTTCCTACAAACCAGTCATTCACCAGGCTGCCACACCTTACTAGCCCTATTTAGAATATTATCAAATGAGTGCAAATATGTGTTCAGTTGTCAAGCAAAAACTCCTCTATTCTGGCCTTTTTCAGTTAGACTCTTGGCTCTTCCCGCCATCAGCCATCTGTGCCACAGGGTGATAGGCTGCTTGATGATCTACCCTGACAAAATCCAAAATGAGGACTTCACTTCTGGTAGGATGTGGCAGATTATGATGTGTTTGAAACTGGATTCCAAGTATGAACATGAGAATTCTTCTGTCATGAAAGAAAGCAGATGAAATCTCCAGACAAATTACTCTTATTACGACACTCACAGAGAACAATTCACTAGTATGGCTTATGGTAGTGAAGAACTGATCAGCATAATGCTGGTTTGATACTACAATAAGTAATTAATGACTGCAGCTTTCATTGCTGCTTTAAAACCAGAGACTGACCATCTCTTGACACTCTGAAAGGATCTCACATGATGACAATGGTATTACCTACCTTCATCTATACATATGAGATTAGGATCATGCAGGCTGCCAATTTTCTTCATAGTGTTGGGGTGTATTTTGCAAAGACAGTATAGCCATGACCTTTGTGATAAAATCAGGAAAAACAGATGGAATAGGTCACATTGGAGGGACCCAGAGGTATATCCTGGCATCTATTTTCATATAAGTGCATTTGAACACAGGTAGCATCTTCCTAGTTAAGTCAGGAACTTACGAATGACAGCAGATCAGTCCTTCAGAAAAAAGACAGGTGCTGCCAAGGACTGATGTCTGTATCCCCAAGACTAGAGAATGTTAAGCATTTTCATACCCTCATCTGCCCTTTGTAGAAGAGTGCTGATATAGGCATTGGACAAGAGCAGAGTGAAGCCATATGGAAGGTTTTTGAGGCTGACAGAAGAAAACAAGCCCACAATAGACTAGCAAGTCTTGCAGTCACTGAAAAGTGCACAGAGCATGGCTGACATTGTGAAAAAGAGCTGGACCCTTCAATGAGCACCAGTGTCTCTCAAAAACCCTATTAAGGGTGACCGAGTTTGCTGCCAAATCCAGCAACACCCACCAGTATTCTGGAAGCCAAAGCAGCCTGGAGGGTAGTCTTCCACACAACTTGAGCATCCACTGGAAAATCCTCCCTCAAATCAAGAGAATGGGTCTTCTCATTGACCACAGTATACTCCATATGACTGTGTTCATATTGAACAGATATGACCTTGTTTGGGATTTTTAGGGCCAAATGATCCCTGAAAGTTCAAAAAAGCAAAACAAGCTGCAAGCTGGTGCTGGCATTTAATGCTAAACTAAAAATGCTTGTGAATGCAAGTAAGTTCATCCAGACATAAGATGGACATACAGACTTACTCAAATGTAACACAACTTTTCAGTTTCTTCTATCAGAGAAGTATACAGGACATAGAGCACAAATTGTCATTTCTTAGGGGTAACCGGTATCATGATTCAATCTCTCCAGCATTTTACCAGAAATGATGTCATCATCTCAATCCCAGGAAATTAATCTGAAGCCATTTCTGTTCTTAGTTCTGTTGCTGAGACTCAGGGTTGCATTAACAGAAGTTCTTTTCCTTAACACCTTAATTGAATTATGAAGCAAAGATTCCTCAAAACCTACCAGGCTGTGTGTGCCTAAGAAGGAAAAGAGTTTGAAGGTATTTTAGGTGACGTGGCAAATAGATCTGCTGCACTAACATATTCATAATGGTCATCTTGTTGTTGACCAAGACTTCTGTTAGTCAGGTTTTGCTGGTCTTACACACCATCTTTCCCTCTGGGAGCAATCTCCAAGAATCAACATGCCGATGTGTCAGTAATTAGCAGCTGACTCCGAAGTTTTGCTGAAGCTGTCAAGCCATCTAGGATTTTATAACTCCTTACCCATGCAAAATTGACATGAGAATAAATAATTCAGCACAGTTCTTTGCCCCTCTCAATTCCATGTCATAAAACAGAATTCTCGTTTGCGGTCATTCATTTAACTTTTTTTGTTAAAGTTCTGATTAAAAAAAAATATATATATATATATATATATATAAACTATCCTGAAATTTTGTGCATTAAATGCATGAATTAAGGCAGGCAGACAGCTGTTAGACTGTTCTCTTGCCTACTATAACCTAACTGGACACCCTCAGTAATTACCTGTAGATCTCATTTTGTCTGTATCAGCAGAGGATGATCTTTCTCATCAGATTAAATGGGAAACAAGGTATTTGCACAGCTGTATTGATATTCTCATGGCTTTTTTCACACATTTCTGCTGTTAAAAAGAATATATCTGAATTCATCTATTAGATCCAAATAAGCAAATCAAGCTTCTTCTCTTTTGGACACCAGAAAAATTATATCTCTGAGTCTTGGAGTAGTTACTTACGGGGCTGTAATAAAAAAGTCCTTGATTTTTTTTTCACATCTATTAAATAGGTTGATGTGGGAGGATATAACAACTAGAAAGCATATCTGAATCTCAGTTTATTAGTTTAAACACAGTTTCATTATCAGGTTAACAACAATAATGGATAAATGGAAAAATAAAGGAAAAATACCATTGTATTCCATTCTTCCACATGAAGTATAACGTCACACTGCAGGATGAACAGTGGCATGTCTGTATGGCTGTCTTAAGCAACAGGGAGAAACTAAACCACATTTTGTCTCTGAAAACATGAGTGGAGAATGCGTCTGTACGCTTGGCCCTTTGAAAAAACAGAAGAACCTCGCAGTAAATTTAAGACAGGTCTGAGATTAGTCACATCCTAGAAAATACTGCGTGCTAATGTTTTCATTGCAATCTGTTCATCCAAAAGTTCTCTCCTTCACACAGAGCAAATGCTTTGCTTTTTAGGAAGTGTTTTTAATTAAGCATTTAATACTCATGTCCCGCCACTAGACCTTCTTCCCTGTAACAGACAATCATGAAAAGGGAGGGTTTTTTTAAATTGGTACTTGCAGAGAGCCTGCAGTTTTATAGATTTATTAGGAACATGGGATAATGTTAGTTTACCTGAAATGAATTACTCTGAATCCTTGACACATCAAGCAGTGTAGAAGCAGATTAGAAATTTTGTCTGCATGATGTCAGCTCTTGCCTAAAATAGTTATCATCAGTGACAAACTAAGTTACCAGTGCAGTGTGTTGCACAAGACACTGATAACATTTCAGAAGACTGTATTTTGGAACAGTGTTGAATACTACAAAATACAAAATTGTTATGCCACTTAACAGTCCAAAAAGTAAAATGTATAAATAGATATCAATTGATAATGTAGCTGGTTCAAACAACCTTTCATCACTTGCAAAACTTGCTCTGTCCATGTTGTCTTCAATCTTGCCAGCCTGATTTTGTTTTCTGAAAGTTGTTACTATGCAGTTTAAACCTGGAAAATGAAAACTGTGCTCCTGTCAAATACATTACTGGACAGTCAGTTGCAGATTAGCCCTTCTTTCCAGTTTAAAGAAGAGATGGTAAGTAGCTCAGCATGAAAGTAGCTTTTAAAATTGATGTTTCCCAGAGTTTGTCTTCCTGGTTTTTGTAGGAAGTCTTTCAAGTGAGCTTCTTGAGGTTGTTGGCCATTTATGACAATTATAAGGCTCGCTCTTGATGCTGTGGTGTTTGTAACTCATGGCCGCAATCAAAACAGCCCAACTCAACAGCACGTAGGCCACTTGCATCTGTGATCACCTTGCCCACTCAGGACTTACCATACAGAGCAGCTGGAGGGAACAGCTTACATTTATCTAAAAGGCTGTTGCTCTTTAGGGCAAACAACATCCCAAAGCCAATGAGGATATCTGGCCGTGCTCCCTTGAGACACCTCAACGGACAACACCAGGAGAGCTCCACCTCTGAAGCCATCCTTTTTCTCCAGATCTAGAAAAGCATGTTTTCTTTACTCAGATGCAAACTATTTAGGATGAAGGCTTGGGCTCCAAAAGTATAAAAAAGTACAGAAGAATTTCCAGTAGTCACAGATAGAAAGAACGTATTTCTGGCCTTTTGAACCTCGTTTACTCTTTGTTCTGACTGGCCATTTATCTTGGCCTCAGTTCCTGACCAAGTCCCATATTTGGTATCCTAGTAAAAATAAGTTTCATACCCAGAACATGGTGCTTTTGTTTACTGTTTACTTGTTTTTTGTCTTTTTCCTATAGGATGCTACTAGAAAAGCCGTTGCTATTTAAATGTGAAACAGTGCTGCTGTAGTTGTATTACACTTATTTGAATTGAATCACCAAATTAATTATTCACATTTTAAAGGATTTTCTCGCTAAGGAGATTAGTAGCTCGGAGGTGTGTGTGTTTGGGTGAAGCATTGGTCAGACTGACCCAAACTGCACTGTCTGCTCCCAGCATCTGGGAGTGCTTTCAGAGGTTCCGAGTAAATTCCCTGCATAGCTAGGAAAAAAATAGTATCTGAAACCAGAGTGCATCTTCTAACAGAGCGCTGAGCTCCCGCTCACTGTGGGGCACAGTTATTAGAGGTTTTTAATGTTTCCAGATTCACAGAAGATTCCTTGAGGCCAAGATCCCCGATAAAAAAGGGAGAGCCTCCCGTGTGTACGGGCGAGCGCCGTCCTTCGCTGCTCGGGAAGCGGCTCAGGAACGCAGCAGAAACGTCTAATGGGCAGCATCTGCCGAGGATTTTCGCTCTTCCCTCCCCACCCCCCTCCCCGTTAGTGGACTTACGGTGAACTTTGCGAAGCCCTGCCCCAAGCTGCCAGTCCCGAGGCCACCGGAGCGGAGCGCTTCCGCCATCCCAGGGCAAATTCCCTGCTGGATGCGGCCCGGGAGGTGGCCGGTCCGGCCCCGGACGCTCTTCCCGTGTTCTCCTTCGGGCCGCGCAAATAAACGCTGTTCTCCCCTCTCCTCCAGGGGAGTACGGGCAGAGGCGAGCGCCATGCTGTTGCCACTGGGGGAGGGGGGATAGGGGGAAGCGGTCGCGCGCTGTCGCGCCGCCGGCAGCGGTGACACCCGAGGGCGCCGACTGTCTCCGTGTGGGTTCGGCGCGGTGCCTCTCCTCCCAGGGACACCGATGACTTTCTATGAGGAAAATCACCCCGTCTGAGCCCTTTCCGTGTCTCCAGCCGCTCCCTACCACTGTATGCAGAATAAAAGTTGGGGGGCATTTGTTTATTTATCTAAGGTCAGGCTCACGCACGCCTGGTGTAGGGATAGATAGGTGTGCGGGCGCGTTTCAGAGCACGAGTCCCTCGGAGCCGTGTGCCCGACACCCAGGTGCCGACTTCAGCCTTGACGAAGAGTTTTCACACCGCTCCGCCCGAGCTGGCGGCCGTTTATTCCTGAAAGGCTGGAAACGCTTTAGCAAAGTAACCACTCCCTTAATTCCGAGTGCGCTGGGTGCCGGCCCGGTTTTCAGGTTAAAGAGGGAGCTGCGTGCAGCTAGAGGCTCCTCTGGTGGGCGAGCCCCTCGCCCCGCCCCGGGCAGGGAGGGCCGGTGGAGCCGGGCCCTCTGCCGCCCGTCCCCCGCTGACGCCTCTGCCTTTCCTTCCCGCAGC
>JAOEHY010025811.1:0-17821 GCA_025447955.1 Psilopsiagon aurifrons
GTAGTGGTTTGTGTTATACCTTAGTTACTAAACTGTTCTTATCTCAACCTGTGGGAGGTGCATTCTTTCGATTCTCCATGTACAAACTGCGTGGCTGATTTATGGCTTAAACCATGACACCTGTCTTCTTCAAAGTGGATCATCGTTGAAAGATGTGATATACTCCTTGAACATACTTTGTATAGAGCAATATATGCATGATAACAAATTATATGCACCTGAAATACATCTGCAGCGTCAAAAGCTGCTTTCCACCTTGAGCTCTGCAAACTCTTTGAACTCTGAAACACTTGGAAAATGTTACAAAAAGCCAGATCTAGATGGTGATTATTTTTATAGGACTGGGATATCTAGAGTGAAGAATGCAGCATATCTGATAGCAGAAAAATCATTGTTTGCTTGTAAAAAAATATTCAAAAATGGCAATCAAACTGGAGATGTTATTCAGAAGAACAAAATTTGGGACAACAGTATGTGGATCTTGAAATTCTGGAGTTGTTAAAAAATAATCTTTTGCCTAGATACAATCACTGCATTGTGGTTACCCATATTCTAGCACATGGAGGGTTTTTGCAGTGTGATTGGGTAAATGACAGTACAATAAATGATTTACGGCATGATATTGTGTAATGGAAATTGCCCCTAAATTATGTTATCTATGTTGGTATCTGGTGCAGTGACTTTTAGGCATATCACTTTACACTCTCTTCACCTGCTATAGTACAATTTCAATTACACTGGGAAAAAATAGCAAAGTCTCATTTCAAGAGATAAAACTACCCCTGCTGAGGCCCCAGGTGTGCCTATTAGACTTTATTCTTATTTCTTTTTATCATCCAGAACGAAACACCTCATACCACCAATGTTTGTAGATAGAATTAATATCAAATATCTTTTAAAACAGTGGAAAACAGACCATGTGCTATCTTGCCCTGGGCCAGGTTGATGTTTGCCCAACTTTTCATCTTTAAGGGGTAAGTTACCTCATCCATTTTCTGAATTGCCTGTTGGAGGTGCCAGTCACTCTATTTTGATTGAAATGGAGCTTTGACTAATAAGTTCCTGCCTCTTTTAAGTGGCTAAAGTGAGATGCAATCTAAGCTAAGGGTACATATAATATAAACTTATCTATGGGTAATCTGTACACTGGAAAAATGGATAAATCAATTGATTTTTTAATTTAGCATTTTAATTCTACATTAAGGATTTTTATTTAATGCTTTCATTACAAATTATTTACATATTTAAACAACAAGCCATAAAAAAGTTATCATTGGAATTTGTTTTCAAATGCACAACATTGCCTCTCTTCCTAGCATTTAAAATAACCTACATTCTTCTTAGCCACTTAGCATGGTTGTATACAGCTTTAATTCATGAGACTTGGCAATATGTGCCACTGAAGTGGTAGGATAATGATGAAATAAGTCACGTAACACTTTTTATGTCATTAGCTTCAAAAGATATAGTCAGACAATTAGGGAAAAGATATCTAAGCCAACTAGACTCAGCTTCTTGCTTTTTTTCTAAGAATGTAGCTCATGAAACTAGCAATAATGATGATAAATATCCACTACTTCCCCATATGGAAGCTGTGTGGAAAATGCATATCAAAGAATTAAGGATGACTTTTATGCCATTAGGTTCTGTGACCTAATTTGGCCACAAGTGAAATGATAACGAGCCTCCTCAAACCCTTGACTAATGTGACATCCTAGTCTGATTCATATTTTCATATTACTCCTAATCCAGAATGATAAAATGTTTATCTAGTGCTGTCATTTATTTACTCTGACTCAGTTTGAGGTTTGGGATTTTGGGGTTTTTGGTTGTTTTCTTGGGGTTTTTACCTCTATGAATGTCAATCATTAAGTGGTTTCAAATGTTAAAGACCAGAGCAGCTAAGCTGATAAAGTAAATCAGAAAATACACATTAAATCCAACTTCGTATCAAGTCAGAGAATTATAATATGCTCCATGCACTCAGACTTCATCATATGCAAAACTTCATCTTCAATTGTTGAGGATATATTCACAGTTATTCATTTGCACAGCTTCTCCAGAAGTGCTGAGTTATGGGCTGATTGCTAGTAACAGCCCTGAGAGATGAATATAGGGGCTGGTGTTGTTTAATGGCTTTTTCAAGGCTGGGATGGTGAACAGAATGGACCTTCGACCAGATTTCAGATTATACTGAGCTGCCAAAAGGACATAATATCCTGAAGTGGTAGGACTGCTTTTCAGAAGAAACTGGACAAGTTGTAGAAATGGTCTGAGGAACCTTCTGAAGTTCACAATGACAAAGGTAAAGACCTAAACCAAAGTCAGAGCAACACCTTGCTCTGGCTGTGAGCTTAGTGACTAGAAATGAACTTTGTAGAAAAGGAGTTTGGGTTTGGGTTGACATAAAGTTAAATATGAACCAGCAATGAAGTTTTACAGCAAAAAGGGTCAGCAGCATTATGGATTGTGAGAGAAAGAGAGAAGCAGGTCAAGGGAATTCATCATTCCTGGTATCTGGAGTAAATTTATCTAGGGTGTTGTGTCTAGTTTTGGACTCCTGAATATGAGAAAATATAGACTATGTTAGAGTGTGTCCAGTGGAGGGCCACTGAGATGGTCAGAGGGCTAGAGCACATGAAATACGAGGACAGGCTGAGAGAACTGAGTTTGCCCAACCTGCAGAAAAGAAGGCTCCATAGAGACCTTTACTACTGTCTACAACTGCTTAGTGTTTAGGGGAGGTACAGAGAAAAAAACCCAAACTTTTCAAGAGAAGCACAATGAAAGGACAAGAGGCAAATGACCCAAGTTGAAACATGGGAGAATCTGACTCTACAGGGAAATGGTTTTTCTGCGTGTGAGTTTTCAAATGCTTGTGCAGGTTTCCTAGAGAGAAAGGGATGATATCCATCCCTGTAGGTATTCAAAACTCAGCTGTACAGGACCCTGAGCTGCCTCAGTTCCTGAGTCTCCTTTGAGCAGGAAGTTGACGTAAAAAGGTCCCTTCCAACTTGGATAATCCTATGATTCTGTGATCAGCATTAATGTAGACTCTGCTTACGTGAATGCCTACCATGCCCTCCTCACATGCAGCTTTCAAACTGCCTTAGCAAAATGGTATAGAGATTATATGATTAACTCATTAGAAAACAAATAAAGAAATGAGCAGTAGTGTAGCAGTAGTTTGGTTCCATTTTTAGACAAAAATCTAAGACCTCCTTTTCACTCTTGAGCACACGATCACACTTTTAAACTGTGTCATTCGCATGGGAATCTCTATGGTTTTGTGCTCAGTTAACTAGTATCTTCACACAGAGAAAATGTAGCTGAACTGGTTAGTCTAAGATTTTTTTTCCCCTTATATTTTCATTTCAAGAATCATTCAATTAATAGTGTAACTTGTATTGAAATACATATTTAAGGTTTGGGGTCAAGTAGTCTAGCAAAGAAGGTGAAAAATCGGGGTGGTCTGAAATTAGTAACATCTTTTGAAAACATCTTTTTCGAGTGCAAATCATATTTCACTTAGGATGTGCACTTGTGATATTTAAGAACTTTTTTTCCTTACCGAGTAAAAAAATTCTATGTTTGAAATCTGTTGCTCAGCTCCTCTGAATATTAGACGTATTCACCAGATATAAAAGGTAAAATGAGTTTTAGACAGGACTAGTTGTTGACATTTTGAGTTTGTGTTTTATATTTTGGTTTGGGTTTTTTAGTCTTTCTTTCAGGCAGAAGCCAGTGTTATTAAAGAAAAAATTTCAAGGCCTTAGGATGCAATAAGAAACTTTCTTCATTGTCTCAAAATATAAAAATATAAAAGCTCCTTATTGTCTTTAGCCCAGGGCAATTCATTGCTTAATAGCTCAGACTTTCTTTCCTCAACCATTTTGAAGCTATTCATGATTTTTTTTTTTTTTTTCACAGGGATATTGTTTGCATTTTATTTCCTCTTTTCTCTGGGAAACTCCAAAATGTCTCTGAAAATGACTGGCATAAACTGTTACTGCTATCTTGTATGACTAAAATATATAATCATATTCGTTTTGTAGCTCAAAGTATTCTAGATACACTTTTCTAACAACTTCATAAAGTCATTATGTATAGTACTCATTCTAGCAGATATTATGTGGGAGCATATGTACTTTGGGTAACTTGGTTTCATTAAAACGTACTCCAAAAGTAATAAAGATCAGCCATACAGGTTCATATCAAGTATCTGTCTCTGTAGTACCCAATTGCAATGTGGGCATCAGTGAAAGGTTGACCATTCCCACCCACTACCTTTGACTGCCAGCAGAAACCATTCACTGTCACACAAGCAGGATCTCTTGTTCCTTGCATCTCTATATATGTTTTCTTCAGGTGAGTACATGTGAAAGTATCAGGACCAGCAGCACTGAGCTATGTCAGCTTCACCAGTCTGCTGAAATGTGCATCGTTTCTACTGAGATTTCCACCAAACCTACCACCTAAGGTCTCTGGACTGTAACTCTTCACTTTCTCATTTCATAGAGGTCAAGGACAACACCTCACACCACTTTGATGAAAAAAGAGGAAGCTCCTGTGGGGACCAGACTCTCTGTTGCAACTCATCACCTGTCCCACAAAGGTGGCCTTAATGAGTGGTGGGGCCATGGCTGGGTGAACTTTTGTCTCATTCTTTCACACTTAGTCATACCAAGGAGTCTGATGCCCCTTTCCTCAAAATTATTGCTGCCTTTCAAGACTAAGCTCCCTGTCATTTTTTAATTTATACTTCTTCTATGAAGACCATGAGAACTTATCAGTTTCTCTGGACCCTGAGCAAGTTGGTTATCTGCATCATCATGAGGAGAAAGCTCGATGGAGTGAAACCTGGGCACTGTGAGAACAATTCCAGGTTTTGGTGGAGTACATCTTTAAACATAGAGCAAATTGGACCCTTTTTATGCAGTAGTGGGTAGAATCAGGTATTTCACATCAGAGGCAATCAGCCTTTTCCATAAATGGGTTGCTTATTTAATGAAGAGTACATCCTTTTCTTCAGTATGAAAACCTAATCTAATGGGATCTAGTTGGCACTACCCCAATTCCTGTATTAGAAAGAATTAGTATTCATCAATTCCTATTCATCCTCTGAAACCAGTAATTATTCTTCTGACTTCAGTTTTATTTACCCTGTCTAGATTTCAGAATTACAGACTGCTTAATCATACCTCACAAGGTAGCCTTCATACCTCCTTTTATAATAATACCTTGTATTTTTTCTGTTTAAAAATCTACTGTACACTAAGTTGATACTTCCTTAGAAATGTCTCCCAAAACTATCACAAACCTCTTCAGAATAAAAATTATCAACTTAAATCCTATAGCTTATGTGCAAAGGATAAATTTTTCCCATATTTACATAATTTTACATTTGTCTGTAGTGAATTTAGTTTTCTTTGTTGCTACTCAATCAATTTGACAAGATCATTCTTCAGTTCCCCATGGTAGTTTATTTTTACTGAAAAAGCTCATCTCAATACTTTTCCAAGATGTTTATGAATATACTGAAAACCAGAGGTATTATTACAGATCCCTATGGAGTTCCACTGGTCACTTTCACAAAATAGAAGAGATTTTTATTTATTTCTATAATAGACTTCCTGTCTTTTTTTTTAATCTGTGCAAGAAATTTCTTTCTGGTTCCATAGTTGCTTAGTTTCCTCTAAAGATTTTGATAAGTGATATTCTTAAAAGCCTTTTATAAATCTATGTGCACTATAAAGTGCATATCTCTTCACCAAGTACTTAATCACAAAATCATCTAATGTACAATGTTTTGTTATAAGCCTTTCAGTCTGGGTTGACTAATCTTTGACTGATGCATTTGTTAAGGCATAGACTGCAATTCTTAAGGCTTTGTATCAGGTGTAGGTGGCAAGGTTACTGGGCACAGCAGCTCTGCAGCAAACCCACCACAGGACATAGCTAAGCCCATCAATGAAACTGGTGGTACCTCTGTGTAAACATATTTAAGAATGTTAAAGTGTAAGAAACAGCCTTGTGAACATAAAGGGCAGAGATGAGGAAGGAGTTGAGGAGGCAGTGCTCAAGCAGATATTCCCGTCCAGCCTATGGAAGTTTTGGAAGAGACCAGGATGGAGTAGGTATTGCTTTGCAGCCCATGGAGACAATTAATCTGAGCTGATGTCTACATTGCAGCTTATGGAAAACCCATGCTCAAAGTTTACTCTGAAGGACTGCAGCATATGGAAAGGCCCCATATTGGAGGAGGGGTGTGCTCCAAACAGTAATGGATTCTGACAATGCATTGTAAACCAAACTTTACTGATTCACTAACAAAGATGAGCAATGATGTACCTGTACAGTGACTCACTCAATCACTGACAGCAAACATAGGATTATAAGTGATGTCATGGCTTCAGCAGACTAACAAGGACACTTGATGTCTGGGTCACCTGACTGGAGCAGTCAAAAGTGCAAACATCTTTTGAATGCAGGGAAGGGTTACACTACCCCTTAATTCCACCAGTGGTAGTGTGATTTGAGAGAATCATACCTTACATAGTGGTAAAGTGCCTTAAGCATTATCTTAGATGATCTCTCACATCTCTCCTCTCACACAGATGATTTGAGAGGCAACCTGCACACATGGCAACACTAGCAGAGGGGCAGGATGTCAAGGGGGAAAGTGTAACAAGGAAGGAATGACAGCAAGAAATGCTTATGGACTGATGGTAATCCCCATTTTGTACTCACCCATGCCACTTGGGGTGGGTGGGCAAGGAGAAGATTGGAAAAAGGAATAAAGTAGTGAAGTTGAATAAAGTAGTGAAGTTGAATATGGGAAAAATGATGCGGGAGAAAGGGTGTTTTAATTTTTTCTCCTTTTTATCCTCATCCTACTCTGTTTTTAATTATCAATATATTAAATTATTTTTCCCCAAGTCAAGTTTATTTTGCCCATGATGATAACAGATAAGTGAACTCCCCATCTTTATCTCTTTTCAATTTTCCCCAGTGACAGGACCAGAAGCAGTGGAGACAAACTGAAGCACTGGACCCTGAATATAAGGGAGCGCTTTTTTACTGTGAGGGTGACCAAACACTGGCACAGGTAGCCAGAGAAGTTGTGGAGTCTCCATCCTTGGGGATATTCAAAAGCCACCTGGATGCATTCTTGGGAAGCCTGTTCTATGGGGTCTTAAACTAGAGAGGGGCCAGCGGACTCTCCATGAGCAGGTGGGATTGGACTGTGTGACCTTCAGAAGCCCTTTCCAGCCTTAGTCATTCTTACTTTGTAATTAATGCTGCTTTCAAGAGACATCTAAACATAAGGCAAGACAGAGGCAATTACTTTTGGCAGGCAAAACTTGATTCTGAAATTTGTGGTCTTTGAGATCATGATTTGAATCTGTAGATGTTAGTATAGTTTTTTTACCATTATTTTCTTATGTCACATGCAAAATGAAAACAAAATTTTTATTATCTTGTCTTCCAAGTTATATCAACTAAGAATTTTAGACATTTGAATTTACAGTAAAGGTTTGTACCACTGCTTAACCTAATCATCTAAGTGATAAAAGCCACAGGCTGAAGCTTTTGTGTGGAACAGATGCAAAGAGAGTTCAGTAAACATTCAAAGAACTGGCAAACCAAAATAAATTGAAGATGTTTTGAAGAAGTCTGGGAAAACTCAGTTCTATGTAGCGACATTAGAGCTGTCCTATATTGTATATAACAAAAATATATGGGATTCCTTACCAAAAGGATAATTGTGGCACTACCTTTTCTTCTTTCAAGATATTACTGCTGATAGCTAAAAATATTGCTGTACTAGGAGTTCTATAGCTGGCTGGAGCAAAGCACTGAATAAAACTTAACCAGACTATGAAAATATTCTGTAATGGAATTATTTACTTAATATAACCATGTTATATTACTGTTGTGTTTTCTGCCACTACACAGCTTGTTTTCATAGAAGATTAAGCATAATAATCTGTACCCAGGATATTATTAGTTGTTAAAAGATAATAGTTATGACTGCAGCCTGTCCAATGGAACTAACTGATTTCCTATTTTGCAAGAATATACTGTATACAGTAAGGCATTGTAAGTGAAGAATTATTAAATTCTTGGAATAAAAAGAATACTCTGGATTTCTGGTTTTAATGTTTTTCTTAATTGGTTGATTTTTTTCAAAATAAATAAAATATCATAGCAAGTAAAGCATTTATTCCCTAATACCTAAGAGGAGATGTCTTAATGGTTTTGACTTGTTTTACTCCCAAAATGCAGAAAAATGTTCTTTACTTACTTATTAGTATTTTTTTTGCAAAGACTCAGAGAACACTGGGTTTTTTTTTTTTTCTGATCTCAAATAAATGTACCCAGCCTTTCTCACCTCCTCTCTAATTTCTGTCTGTGGCCTTTCATTGTCAGTACTGAAATTCCTCCACCTGGGAGCATGAAATCACTATTTTATTACTCTTGCAACAGTGAAAATGTTGAATTCATTGATACATGAATGTGAAAGATATTTACCTATTGGTTCTAGGAAGATAAGGAAGTTAGTTCTATTTTAATGTTAGTAATACCATGGCCAAAGTCTATCTGTTTTTCAGTGTGTTTGTTTTTATCTGAAAGAATTTTTTTTCATCTTTGAGGTCATGACTGTAAAAGCTGAGAATACAATTAACAGCTTAATCAAGTTGTTAATTATCACAGTCAAAAGAGATTTGTAGGGAAATGGCAGCAGAGCATTTAGCAGTAAGCTGGAAAAGAAAAAGACAGGGTTTGGGTTCTTTGGGGATTTTCTGTTGTTGATTTTGTTTTTTTAAATATTTCTTAAAAGGCTGTTAAACCTGACTCAAATGCTTGCATTTGCAAATATCTATGGACAGAGTAGGACAGAGTCAAAACAGTGTCTCAAGTCAGAATGAGCATAAGCGGTGAATAGAATCCATGTACCTTTTTTGAAAAAAAATTAGTAAGTTGAAAATATTACATATCCTAGATGTTAACAGTTCCAAACACAAATTCCTATGACTAATTCTCAAATCAATCTCTTACTAGTATGTAATAGTAACAATGCAATTACGTCATGTTATCTACATTTTGTGAGGTGGTGCCTAGCTTTTTAGCACATAGCTGACTTTGTAGAACAAGTAAGACAAATTGTCATTTTCTTCCTTTTATGTTTTGGCAACTCAAAACTTCAACAATAGCAAAAAGAAATACTATCTCAGGAGCAAGATGCAAAATGCTGGTATTAGTAACAATATGCTGCTTAGAGATAATCAGTGCCATTAATAGTTTCTAAGTCCATTAAAACAAATCTCTGGAGCTGCTTGTCTCTTTGTCAATGCTATGCTAATACCTATAGAAACACTTCTTGTCAGTTGAACATGCACATTAGCACATAATAAGATTACAGAAACCATCTGAGTTTGTTTTACGTTGGACTAATAAAGTCCACATTACTCCTGTTCATCTTATTTTTAATTCAAACTATTTGCTTTCTCATTTCTACTTGGATATTTAATAAAACAGTAATTCACTGTGCCACAATTAATTAGTGTAACATCAAAAACTCCAAAGGAGACATTTGGACAAATCCTCGATAAGCTCACCCGTTTTCTTGTATGGTTCCAATTCTCTCATTCACATTCTCAACCAAGTTACAAGAGTAGTAGGCTGCTCTATTTAGAAAATGCTGTGTGGACAGAGGCAGGATCTGAGAAATACAGTATTACATTTTTCTCCACCAAGTTTCACAGCTGGTTCAGACTTAGTTGTTTTCTCATGACAGGACTCTTCAGGATCCGGCATCTAAAATGGCTTCATCTTACATGCACTGTAGCTGCAAAGAGTAGCCACCAAAAAACAAAATCCTTTTTGGGTGTTTTATCAAAGCATGTGGTGTATTAAAAAGATCATTCAATAGTGAGATGTAGATGGTGATTTGGTCAATATAAAGAGTCCTTGCTGGGATCCTCTTCTCTTGCCTGATCATAGAGGGAACTTTGGCAAACAAAATTCAAAACTCAATCAACTTAGCTTAGTGCCTGGAATTAGGTGTGATAAATGTGAAATTATGTGTTTAACATTTTATTTTCTCAGCAAATTTGCTTGGATGTCAGCAAGACCCTGCCCTGATCAGACCCTGCTCTGGTCAGACCCCTCCATAGCTGGGCAAGACAGAACGGCGGTGGAGCTGGAGATTATCCCTGATGCAGTGTTTCTCGTGTGGGAACTGACAGCCCTGGGCTGGACTGAAATGGGGTCATGGGCCCATGGGTATTTTCAGCTGTAAAAAGCCGCTAAAAAGTAAGAAATAAAAATGCAGTTATTGATTTATATTTAAGAGATGCTTTCTCTGCTACCTTGGTGTCTTAGCACAGGATGTGAGACTCTTAGGCAAGCCATCTCCCTCTGTAATTGATATTGATCTCACCAATGGGCTAGTCCCTGAACTTGTAACCCTTGTGGTTTTATTTTCTAATAGAACAAGGGGTAGACCTATGGCAGCTTCTCCTGGGTAAAGCTTTTCTGTAGTTTTGTTTCTCCCTAGGCTTGCAACCAGTTTGTTTCTTGACTTGTTTTGTTTGATCTATTTCTGTCTATTGATTCTTCACAAGTACATGCTTTCTTGCTCTTCAGAAGGACACTCATGCTAAGGCATAAGAATGAGGTGCTTCCCCTTTGTCCTTGTTAATATCTTTCAGTTTTATGACTACTTTATTTGCATGTCTTTTCCTGGCAGGCTGATACTGCTAATTGTTTTCTTGCAACATTGTTAGTCTTCAGTAACCATATACCATGATTTGCACACAGAAATCACTAGATTAATAGCTTGTATTTTAGACTGTACAATGTCCATGACTGCAAGTTAATAGCATAGATAACAACTTTGAA
The DNA here is from genome assembly GCA_025447955.1 of Psilopsiagon aurifrons. NCBI lineage: Eukaryota > Metazoa > Chordata > Aves > Psittaciformes > Psittacidae > Psilopsiagon > Psilopsiagon aurifrons. The sequence continues at coordinate 10,909 of JAOEHY010025811.1, forward strand.
AATTATTTTTGCGTAATCATTCCTAAGGGTTATGTCGATATATGACTGTGGTAAAAGACAATAAAAAATGTTTCGCTAAATAGAGTACCAACAAAAGGAGGGCTAAGGAGAATCTTCATCCTTTATTGGATGGGGGAAAATATAGTGACAGAAACTGAGGAAAATGTCTTCTTTGCCTCAGCTTTTAATAAGACTGATGCTATTCTCAGTGTACCTGGACCCATGAGCTGGAACACAGGTTGGGGAGTAGAATGAAGCTCCCATATTCCAAGGAGAAACAGTTAGTGACTACTTAGACGTACACAGGTCTATAGGACTGGATGGGATGCACCCAAAAGTACTGAGGGAGCTGGTGGAAGTGCTTGCCAAGTCACTTTCCATCGTTTATCAACAGTCCTGACTAACTAGAGAGGTCCCATTTCACTGGAAGTGAGAAAATGTGATGCCTGCCTACCAGAAGGTCTGGAAGGAGGATCCAGAGAACTACAGGCCTGTCATCCTGACCTCAGTGCCAGAGAAAGTTATGGAGCAGATTATCCTGAGTGCCATCACACAACACATTCAGGACAACTAGATGATTAGGCCTTGACAGCATGGGCTTATGAAAGGCAGGTCTTTCTTGACTAACCTGATCTCCTATGACAAGATGAACTGTCTAGTGGATGAGGGAAAGGCTGTGGATGTATACCTGGACTTTAATAACACCTTTGATACTATTTCCAGCAGCATTCTGTAGAAGCAATTGGCTTCTCATGCCTTGGATGGGCATATTCTTTCCTAAGCAAAAAACTGTCTGAATGTCTGAACCCAAAAAGTGGTGAGTGGAGTTAAATTCAGTTGGTAACCCATCACAAGCAATGTTCTCTAGGGCTCAGTATTTGGGCTAGTTCTATTTAATATCTTTGTCAATAACCTGCAGGAGAAGACTGAGTGCACAGTCTGTCAGCATGCAGATGACCAAGTTGAGCAGGAGTGTTCATTTGCTCGAGGGTAGGAAGGGTCTGCAGAGAGATCTGGTCAGGCTAATTTGATGGGCCAATGGGACGAGGTTCCACCAGGCTAAGTGCCAGGGCATGCACTTGGGTCACAACAACCCCATGCAATGCTACAGGCTTGGGAAAGAGTGGCTGGAAAGCTGCTTGGAGGAAAAGGAGCTGGCAGTGTTGGCCAACAGCTACTGAACATGAGCCAGCTTGTGCCCAGGTCAGCCAACAGCATCCTGGCCTGTTTCAGAAGTAGTGTGGCCAGCAGACAAGGGAAGTGGTTGTCTCCCTGACCTCAGAACTGGTGAGTTCAGCATCTCAAATCCTATGTTTAGTTGTGGGCCCTTCACTGAAAAAAAGACATCAAGGTGCAGGAGTGTGACCAAAGAAGGGCAAAAAAGCTGGTGAAGGGTCTAGAACACAAGTCTTATGAGGAGCTGCTGAAGGAACTGTGGTTGTGTAAGTATGGAGAAGAGAAGGCTCAGGGGGGCGTTGTCACTTTCTACATCTACCTGAAAGGACGATGTAGCGAGGTGAGTATTGACCTCTTATCCCAAGGAACAAGCAACAGGATAAGAAGAAATGGCCTCCATTTGTGCCAAGGTAAATTTTGATTGGATACTAGATAGAAATTTGTTCACTGAAAGAGCATTGGAACAGGCTGCCCAGGGAAGTGGTGGAGTCACCATTCCTTGGGGTATTTAAAAGGTATGTAGATGTGGCACTTACGGATGTGGTTTATTGGTGAACTTGGCAGTGCTAAGTTTACAGTTGGACTTAATCTTAAAGGTCTTCTTTAACTTACATGACTCTATGATTATATATACTCCACTACACAAAATAAAATATCTGTAAAATAAAAAAAAAAAAAAAAAAAAAAATTGTCTGCTTCCATTGAAGAAATACAATGCATTATTACTTATTGAAATGGAAGCAGCTAATAACAAATTAAAAAAAAGGAAAACTCAAAACTAGAGTTCCTCCATCACATTTTCACCATCTGGATTAGCTGTTAATAGCAAAATTAATTATTCTGAGACGTATGTATTTATTTCCACTGGTTTTTGGAGGTGGCAGTAAGGTGGTGGTGTGAAGATCGAGGTAGGCATCTTTTTTTGTTTTTAAGATGAATTTCTTAGCTGAGAATAAATCCTAATTCAGGAGGTAAAATTAGCACAAGTACTTCCAGGACAGTGTGAAAAAGACTGAGCACAAGAAGGCGATGTGCTGAGAGGCACGTCATGACTCTGTAAGCATAACTGGCATCTGAAGATCCAAATACGGTGAGATAGCATATATGATTTATGTGATAAAATGTTATGTTCCACATCAAATACTGACTTCATTTTGTTGTACATCACACTATAAATACATGTGAATCTAAAGTCAGCTTTAATTTTTCAGAATATTTTTGACATTTATAACTTGTTTAACTCATTCACTTTAGCAAGGAGCACGTTATCTGTTAATTTTATTCAGGTTAAGATTTCATAGTTGATGGCAACTGTAATATTCATTTTCCTGTGAAGTGTATCTCACTCTGCATCTAATTGTACTTTTCCCAATGTGGGAATTTTCCACATTTACTTTAGAGTTTAAAATGGATGATTCACTCAGCAGACACACGATACCAAGTAAAATGAATATGTGAAAAGCCATTCTGAACAGCAAACAAATCAAAATCAACCAACCAAAAAAAAAAAAAAAAATCCTCCCCAAAATAAAATCCAGCCTATCATTTTGTGAGAAAAACCTAAAAAAGTACAATTTTTTAGAACAATGAAACCTATATGAAGAAAAGAATTTTTCTGAATAGAAAGTAGAATATTCTAAAAAAAAAAATTTCTGCTTACTGGCAGAGTGAAAATCATAAAAACTTTATAAAAAGTTCATTTCTACGCTAGCAAATTAAACAGGACAATAACCAAACCGTAGGATTGGAATGCTCTTAAAAAGATCAGTAAAATGTCTTTGACCAGTGCCAACTGACAGTCTCATAGGCAATAGCAGAATATGATTCAAAGAATACCACAGACCAGAAACTATACCTAGTAGACAACACAGCCAAGGGAACTATATTATGGAAGGGCAGGGAAGGAGAATTCAGTTTTACAGACAGGTCGTGTGGCATATCAGTTTTCTGAGATGCCAAAGGATCAACCTGACTTATTTAAGAGTACAGATACAGTCACAAGGACTCATTAATTGAATTCCTCCTCTTCATTAGGTTCTCATGCAAAATATTCAGGACTGAATTCATATTTGCAATCTCCTTCAGGATGAAGAAAACCTCCCACTTGTAGTGCTCCCCACCAAGTGGGAGCTTCAAAATGTAACAAAGTGTGCTCTGAGACTGTCAGAAAGAGCACTCATGAGCTTTCCTCAGTGGAGGAGAAGTAGCTCTGTGTCATGGTTTAAGTGCTGAAGCCAGGACACTGTTATAGGTCAAGTTAGCTAGTTAATCTGGTATATGGTTGAATCTGGAAAGATACTTCTTTGTATTTCCCTCCCATATGCATGTATATGAATAAGTATGAATCTGCAGGTTTATCTGTGGTTTGTGCTTAGGAAGATTTATCATGTTTACTTGGCCTCTTCTCTTTCCAGGAAGCTTCTCCTCAGCACCCCCCTGCAACACACCCCTCCCCACCAGATCACCTAAGAAACATTTTCTAGACCTCATGTCGTGGTTTAAGCCACTATTACTCACCCAGTTCGCTCACTCACTCCCCCCTCTTTCTTCCCCCCACTCCCGGAGGGATGGGAAGGAGAATCGCAAGAATGCAACTCCCACAGGTTGAGATAAAAACAGTTCAGTAACTGAGGTATAACACAAACCACTACTGCTACCACCAATAATAATAATGACCAGGGAAATACAAGGAAAGAGAATACAACTGCTCACCACCCGATACCAAGCCGACCCAGCAGCAAACCCTCACCCTTCCAGGTCTCTGCCCTTAGTTTTTACATCCTGGGCATGACGTGCTGTGGTATGGAATACCTCTTAGGTCAGTTTGGGTAAGGTGTCCTGTCGCTGCACCCTCTTGGCTTCTCTTCCTCCCTGGCAGAGCATGAGACTCAGAAAATCCTTGGCCAGACCAAAACGTTCTAAGCAGTAACTGAAAACATTGGTGTTATCAGCACTGTTCCCAGGCCGAAAGTCAAAACCACAGCACTGCACCAGATACCGAGAAGAAGAAAAATGACTGCTACTGCTGAACCCAGGACACCTCAGTATTTCTTTTCTCTCTTGTAGATTGTATCCCATTTATCATCTCCACCCCCTCTCCCCCCAGTACTTTCAGTAAGCAGCAATCATTATTGTGTAGTGTTCCCTCAGAGTCCTCAGCAGTGATGTGTAAAAGGGAGCAACTGCTTTTTATTAGCACTTACTACATTAACTCCCCAAATACTATTCTATGTTTTTATTTGGTTTTGCACTTTGTTTTGTTTGTTTTCACACATCCTTTTATCAGTCTAGTCCCCAAATCATTTTTGCATGCACTGTTTCAAAGGCTATTTTTCTGTATTTGGTAAATCAGCATTTCTTCACTTTAAGACTATCACTTGCCTTCTTTTTATTTCATGACTTCCCTTTTGGATAGTGCCTTCAGTTTGTCAATAACATTTTGATTTCTGACAGCATTTTCTAAAGTGTTGATGTAGTTTTTCAGCTTGATAGCCTTGAAAAATACTAAATGTGAGTTCCTGGCATCATTCAATTTGAAAATTCCCAGGAAATATGATATGGGGAATGTCTCACTGGAACTTTCTTTGAGATGTTCTTCTAGTTATATAGGAAGCTTTGATGATGTCTCAAAGACTATGCACCCATACAGTGGTGATCACACATCTTCGTTTTAGATAACCTGTTTATGAGATCTTCAGTTTGAAAAGATCAAAAATTCAAAGTCAACATATAAAAGAGATTATAAGCCTCTTACTGGTTAATTATGAACCAAAATTAGGAAGCATCTCTTGTAAACAAGAGACACATGGGAGTGCTGATCTGCTTGAAGGTAGGAAGGCTCTGCAGAGGGATCTGGACAGGCTGTGGCCAATGGTACAAGGTACAACAAGGCAAAATGCTGGGTCTTGCTCTTGGGCCACAGAAACCTCATGCAACGCTACAAGCTTTGGGAAGAATGGCTGGAGAGCTGCTCAGCAGAAAAGGACCTGGGGTGCTGACTGACGGCCACTGAACATGGGCCAGCTTGTGCCTAGGCAGCCAAGGAAGCCAACAGCGTCCTGGCCTTTATCAGAAATAGTGTGGCAGCAGGACCAGGGAAGTGATTGTCCCTCTGTACTTGGCACTGGTGGGACCACACCTCAAATCATGTGCTCAGTTCTGGGCCCTTCACTACAAGAAAGACATTCAGATGCTGGAGCAGGTCCAGAAAAGAGCAATAAAGCTGGGGAAGGGTTTGGAGCACAAGTCTGATAAGGAACAGTTGAGGGAACTGTGGTTGTTTAGTCTGGAGAAGAGAAGGCTGGGGAGGACCTTATTGATCTCTACAACTACCTGAAAGGAGAATGGAGTGAGGAGGTGTCTGGTCTCTTCTTCCAAGTAACAAATGAGAAGACAAGAGATAATGGCCTCAGGCTGTGCCAGAGGAGGTTCAGATTGGATATCAGGAAAAAATTCTTCACCGAACTGTTCAAAAAAATGTTTAGAAAAGCCCCTTAGTGAAATGGCTTAGTGGAGGACTTGGCAGCCTGGGGCAATGGTTGGACTTGGTGATCTTATAGGTCTTTTCCAACCTACTTGATTGTGTTGTTCTGTAATTCTATGATTCTGCCAGAGAAATCAAATTAAAAGAGTAAGCAGAAGTAGCAGATAATGAATCCTTTCAAAAATAACCCATTTCACCTGAAACAAAGTAAACCAGGAAAACATATAATTATCTTCTCCTGCCTTAGAAAAATTAAAAAATCAAGATTTTCATTAACATTCTAAGATACCTTTAAATATAATTCTCAAGTTAACTGTTTGCCACACCTAAGCTGTAGAACTATGCTCATGGAAGCTTAGTTCTACAGCAAGCATTTAATAGGATTTTTTGTTTAATTATTTTTGTATAAATTTCACCATTTTAAGGAATTTGACAAAATATAACTTTAGAATATTAAGTACAAGTTTTTCCACTTATCTGAAGCAAAGGTCTGTTTATCCTTAGAGTTAAATATTTAGCATTTAGAGAAGTATTTGGGGAGATGGGAGGTAAGATCTAGTTATGCTTAATTTCTTTGCTTGATACAATCTATAGCTAGGACCATAATACACTTTAAAAGACAGCAGATACTATAAATGATAAAAGTGAGGAAGTTTTGTTTTCCTTAGCTTGCAAAAAATCTGAAATATTACCAAAATTTCATAGGAAATCAAATGCTGTAACTGTATCCTTGGATTCAAATACATCATATTTTTGCAAATAACTGAATCATTATTCCCGCAAATTAAATCTTACTGAAATGAATATAAGAATTTTGGGCTAAAAATCTAGTCATTTTGCATTAGTTGTAGGGCCTTAATGTCTTTTAGTTGAACATAATGTGCTAAAAGGTCTTACTAAAAAGCAAATATTAAAATAAGACAGGTAACAGTAACAAATAATTCTTGTGTTTAAGAATCAGCCCCTGCAAAAATCACATTTCTCTAAATCATATATTGGGTTTAATTGAATTACTACTGTGTGAATTTTGTTTTTTTCAAAAGGAATATGCATATATGCATTGTTTGGAGGCTTTAATGTTTTAATACCCAACTTATTTGAAGATATTTTATGATTTGCTTTATTTAGTAGAGTGATACAGCAATGTTTCGCAACATAAGCAGTACATAGCAATTGTAATGTCCTGGGTTCGGCAGTAGCAGTCATTTTTCTCCTTCTTGGTAGCCGGTGTGGAGCTGTGTTGTTTTTTTTTTC
>JAOEHY010025812.1:0-11650 GCA_025447955.1 Psilopsiagon aurifrons
CTACTTATCACATCGTTTTCCCCTCACTCCCCTCTGCCCTTGCAGCATTTTGCTGTTTCTTAAAAATTCTTTCCCAGAGATGCCACCTGTGTGGTTGCAGGGTTCAACTTTGGCCTGTGGACAGGTCCCTTTTGAAGCTGGCTGTTTGGCACACGGCAGCCCTGGCCTCTCCTCACAGAGGACTCCCTGTAGCACCCCCCATCAGCACTTGGGCACAGACACCCAGTACAGTCCCTGGATGTCTGTCCCCCATCCCTGATTTCTTTTTCCTGCTCCCCTTCCCCTTCGCTCATCAGTGTCCACTGCCATGGTGGTGCCACATAGTGTCATAGCTTTTTGTTGTAAATTTAGAAAGTCCTGATGTGCTTCATCCTTCATTATGTGCATTATGTCCTTTATTGAAGGTTTGGTCATAAGTCAAGTAGGATATTACTGTAATTAATTTGGTGGGAACAACTTCATAAAAGTAAACAACACTTTGTTCTTAAGAGTGCTAAAATTAGTGAGGAAGCTGTCTCTCAGTTCTAAGCCATGCTTAAATTTCAAGCATTTACTTCTATAATTTGAAGGATTGTTAGGGTATGAAACATTATGAGGACAAACTTTGTTAGAACAAGTCCAAAGGAGGGCCATGAGGATGATCAGGGGGCTGGAGCACCTCCCATATGAAGATAGGCTGAGAAAGTTGGGGCTGTTCAGCCTGAAGAAGTGAAGGTTGCATGGAGACCTCATAGCAGCCTTTCAATATCTGAAGGGGCCCTATAGGGATGGTGTGGAGGGTCTCTTCATTAGGGACTGCAGTGAGAGGACAAAGGATAACGGGTTCAAACTTAAACAGGGGAAGTTTAGACTGGATATGAGGAAGAAATTCTTTACTGTGAGGGTGGAGAGGCACTGGAATGGGTTGCCCAGGGAAGTTGTGAATACTCCATCGCTGGTGATGTTCAGGGCTGGGTTGGACATAGCTTGGGTGATATGGTTTAGTGGAAGGTGTCCCTGCCCATGTCAGGGGGGTTGGAACTAGATGATCTTGAGGTCCTTTCCAACCCTAACTATTCCATGATTCTATGACTCTATGATTCTATTACATGGAATTCATATGTGATCACAAGTAAGCCATTTGGCCTACTGTGTATCTCGCATCCCTGTATATGAATAAGAATATATTTTCTTGCTTCAGTAGGAGATAGGTAGAATTTATATAAGCATTATGAAGTGCTCAGAGGTAAACTAGTGTTTGTAAAGTATTTAGATAAACCACATCTCAATCTACTACTTTAAATATGTGAAAGTACTAATACTTTAAATATGTTTTTAGTTCAGACCATTTGGGTAGCTTTCATTCCCAGCTACTTCATCCTGTTGAGCTTGAAACAAAGTCCTATGTCAGTGCATTATTATTATTATTAATGTTCAAAGACAGATTGTATCGCTAAATTGCATGTATGTCACTTCTTTCCTTTGCAGTTTCTATGAATTTAAATTTATTTTATGGTTTTATTTAAATTGATTTTATTAATATGACAAGATCCATGTTTTTTGACAGCTACCAGTTGTTGAGTGGATATAAGCCTGCTCCCATGGATCTGAGTTTTATCAAGCTGACCCCCTCTCAAGAAGCTATGGTAGATAAGCTAGCAGAGAACGCACACAATGTGTGGGCAAGGGACCGTATAAGGCAAGGCTGGACATATGGTATCCAGCAGGTAAGTGCTAGCTAACTTCAGTCACTTGAAAAAAACACTTCTCTCTTGAGATATTTCACAGTTAAATGGGAATAATGGAGATACAAAGGCAAGAAAAAGCAGCTAATAGATATGAGCCTGTCAGTCAAGGAAAGGAAAAATATGTAATTAAAGCAATCCTGCTGAATCTTTTAGCAATATGGGACACTTCTTCTACAAGCAGTATTAAAGGACTGGTGCTGTATTCTTGTATGCTGTCTGGATCTCAGGATGAGAAAATTGCATGCAGGAAGTAAATATGCTCTAGTATTTTAAGAAATGTAAACACTGACTTTCAGTAGGGAAGTAATTTAAATGTTTGCAGTCCTGGGAATTGAGTAATTTTGTTTATCCAGGAAAATCAGAATGTAAATTTCCAGTAATCACTTTGCTAATGTGTTGTATTTCTGGCACAGGCCATATTAACTGTGAATAGTTAAGTTAGTCTCTAAGTTCCAGTCCTCCTTTAGTGGTGTTGTTTCAGTGAATAGAAGTGCCACGTGTCACAATGTGTTGTAAGGGAAGGGAGTAAAAATTAAGCATGGTGGATTGTTAACAGCAAAACTCAGCTTCTTGATTTTCTTAAAATACCATTGGTTTACAATGAGCCTAATATATTCTTTTTCAAGACAGATACTTTATCAATTTTCCCCTAGGCATCATATTTTTTCTTCTTTTTGTTATTATTTTTCAATTTCATATAGAGGAAAGGTGTCTTCACTTCTGTTAATAAATGTGCAGTAGCATATCACAGTGAAATTTTAGGAAAATTCATCTCTTTGGGGACAAAAGATAGTTTTCATGGTTTTGTGCTGTCTTAAAAGGTCATTAATTTGCAACAGTGAGAAACAGCTGTTTAGTAGGTACATGCTCTTTCCTGCCTACAAAACAGTGGTTTGTTTTTTGACAAAGATACATGTTTCAGTTCAGCACATTTCAAATTTTGCTTTTTCTATAAAACCAAAATCCATGCTAATTGCAAAACTTTTGTTTATGAAAAAACTGTGTTTTTTATATATATAAGCAGTAAGTTAGGCACTTAAATTCTTATCCTTGCATACTGCCAAAGTACATTTATGTGACAAAATATATGCCATATAGCATTTCAGCATTGTCCATTGTAGTATCTTACTATAAAGCCCTCATTGTGGTGCTTTGTAAATTATTTAGGAAATCCATGTTCCGTATTTGGGTCTAGGAAAACAATGAGCCCATGGGGGTATTTTTTGTTTTGGTTTTTTTTTTCTTTTTTTTTTTTTCCAGACTCTAATATATGTAATATCCCTTACTAGATTGGCACGAAAGATAAGTCACTATTAGTATTATAAGCAATTCCCCTGCTTACAACAGGATTAAATTTTCCTGTAATACTGCACCTTTGAGTAAGGGAAGGTAGCACTTGGAAGTATTGTTAACATTTTTGGTAGAATATTAATCATGGGAAGTGTTGGAAGTGATGATTTTGTGTTGTCAGGTATGTCATGCGGATTAATTCATTTTGATCCCACTATTTCAATCCTTTGTTTATGGATGTAATACACAATTTGTTTCTACAATAAGAGTCTGCATATGTCTAGATGCTCAAAAGAAATATTTCTGATACATTTAAGAAGTTAGTCAGTATTTTACACCATTCATCCCGTATTTTTTATTTTCCCAGAAGCAAAACACTTTCAATACAGGTTCTTGCCAAAGAGGAGATGTGAACTGAATGAAATTTGGGAAATAGTTACAGCTTTGATAGAACTCTGACATATCCCAAAATTAAGTTTAGTTTTACAGCAGAATTTATTGGTTAAAGTTTAGTTAAGAAGTTTCTGGAATCAAATGCATCTCAGCTAATAATATTTGTAGGGTAAATTTAAACTCACAACTCATATGTAGTAAATAAAGTTTCTTAGATCTTGAAAGCAATTTAATGTATCATCTGTATATCTTTTGGGGGAAAAAAGCCCTCCACAAATAATTTTGTCCTGTTTATTGGAGTGAATCTGCAATTAATTTGTATGTCTTCTGAATTAAGCATTAAGTAAGAAAAGCAGTTAAATGATGCTGTCAAAAGACTTTTCCAGGGTTCCTGTACTGGGAATGGTAAGAAAAAGAGGTAGTAGGAGTGGGTGGCTGTGGAAACCAGTTTCTTCTTTACATCCGCACAGTATGCGTATACACTGTCTTTTTGTATGTTTAATATGCCTGCTGACATAGATGGTTCTGCTTTTTAAGAGGTATGATGTGATAGTAGTAAATCATTAGTTTCATTATGGTTCCCAAAAGGCAGTGGAGTTGCCCCAGGCCACAGGTTTGGTTTAAACAATTAAATAAAAACATTGATTAAACAAATCTAATATGGGATGTAACCTAAAGTTAAACACATCAACTTAATGTTGGAAGAATCATAGTTTGTCTTATGTTCTTGGTGCTGTGCTTGGGGAAGGACCTTACTGTTGAATTTAAGATGCTGTTGGCCTTGTGAAGAGACAGTTTTGAGGCTTACTGAGAGAGAGAGCAGAGGGAAAGAAGAGTACCCTGTGATCTACTCACTGAATAACTCTCTATCTTATCTACTAACTGTTAAAATGCTGTCATGAGGGCCAGCCTTGGAAATCAGGCCTTCCCTAGACTTCCTTCTTAATACATGTCCTGCTTGCTGGGTGACAAAGCTCAACATTATAAGAGAGCACAAATTTGTGTTCCTTATTAGAATTTATAGTGTGGTGTAAGAAAACTTGTGGAAGATACAGGTATAGATTTAAACCCCTTAGTCTTGTAATTGTTTAACGGAGCATTACCTATTTTCCACAAAGGTATCTGACTGGATAACTAGAAATTAAGTGTCTAAATCCATTTTGATGGCCAAATACAAGTTATTATGTAAATAGGTTATCATTATCACTTAGATCTGCTGAGTTTTAAAATAAAGTAGATAGCACCTGGATAGGTTTTCAGAGATACTTTATGCAGTCAGTGATTTTATTACCAGGTAGTCCTCTGAAAGAGACATCGACAAAAGCTTCTGCTTTAAATCAGCTGGGCTTAGTTACATGATCAGTACTGAACTGTTCTTTTCCTTCCTTACTAAAACAATCACGGCCATACAAAGAAGGATCTGGAGAATTTAAAATTAAACAGATTAAGTGCCTGATCACATTAAGAAGCTGATCACAATCAGAGCTGGAAAGCCACTTAGATCACCGTTTTTCAGTCTTCGAGGTTTATGCTTTAAGATTCCAAACATTTTGTTCTGCCTGATTTGTCCAAACTGACTGAGGACTTTCCTGTGCTGAGCAGAGCACTGTTATTGGGAATGTTACACAGTGGTGCAGTGAATAGCTTCCCAGTTACGATTTCAACAGAGGATGGTTAAAAATCATCAAGAGCTCAGCAATATTTATGACCTTCAGGAAACAGGTCAACAAAATCAGCACTATATTTTACTCCCTTTATTCTTGGAAGGCAAAATTATATTAGCCTCCATGTATGGTTGTGCAGGTAGATTATGTGCTTGAAAACTTTCCCGCCAATACCATGCATTGTAGAAGCTGGCATGCCTGGGGTGTTGATGCTGGTATCCTCTGAATTCACTTACTTATTTCTTTTCAGATAATTAAGTTTATTTTCTTCTGGAGAGAAGACAGACAGCTGAGTTCCAAGAGTGCTTACAGTGTGCAGATAACAAATGCCAATCATTAAAAGTCTAAAAAGCAGAATAGCAAGGTGCTCCTTTCTGGATGTGGTGCAAAGATGGCTTCTCATTTAGCAGGCATACATGGCAAGCTGCTACCTGTTGTCCACACTGCTACTTGCTTCTGCTTGACTCTAACAGTGGGTTTGTTTTGTGGGCTACATTTTGTCATTCCATTATATTACTGTGACATGTTACAGTACTGTAATAAAATGACATGAGGTTATGCTGTATAATACCATAAGCAGATCTTGCAGAACTATGAAATAGTTTCCTAAGGGAAAGAAGCTTACAGATGTTTGAAAGCAAATGAACTAATCATTGGGAAGTATGTTACAAACAGCAATCTTGCTGTGGCTGTAGGATGGATTAAGTGATCTAGTAGATCTGTTCCATAAGTGCCATATACTTTTGCTGTTATATAATATGAAAAAATTAAAGGCATGCTGTCAAGTAGTTTGTGTATATACCATTTCCTAACTGTTATAAACTGGTTATGCCTTCAAAGTTCCAGATTATTTTTTCTTCTTCTAAATCCACCACTGCTTGTCAGGATTTTTTTCTTAACGAGAGATAGCTGCTCACTGTGCATAATTTTACACATATTTTTGTCCGGCTGCTGCAGAGCCAACCAGGCAGACAGCAGAGGGAGCACGAATTAACTGATAAATACTGTTCCCAGAACTTTGCTAACAGCTGTGATGACACTGATCGCAAACAAATATTTCTAGTCCTACCGACTCACAGTACCTCACTGCTCCATGAAAGGAACAGAAGGAAAAAATAAACCTAAGGAAACAACCAAAAACCAAACCAGGTAGGAAAGATACATATTCCTGCTTAAAAGAATATTTAAAGAGTAAGAACAAGTGGAAAACCAAGCACAAAATCAGTATGAAAATACTTGACAGTGTCCCTTAAAGGGGGAATGTGGTTGCCTGCAGGTTGGTCTTCTCTAAACCAGGGAAATGGTAAATTCTCAAAGGCAGGAATGGAAATAGATCCAGACAGAAGAGCAGTATAACCATGATGTAAGTCAATAAAAATAATCACATTTGTGCAGTGAGAGAGGGATTGCCATATTTGTGTATATATATATATATATAATTTTTTACATGTACAGATTTTCATAGAATAATAGAATAGTTCATTCAAGTTGGAAGGGACCTTGAAAAGTCATCTAGTCCAAGCCCCTTTCACATACGTCATGTCATAATTACCTCACTTATTTGCTTGGGTATTCTTAGCAAATTTCTCATAAAAAGCTAACTGAAATATAGCATTGAATATAAAAGGGTGCTTTTGTGACTAAATCCTCACCAATGAATGGAAAATATTCAGAACTCATGCGAGTTTATGCATGAACCTACAGAACTGGGTGACAACCTGAAATGTTCTTCCCACTGTGTGAAGAGCATCTTAAAAAAGATGTTCTACACTTCCTGTCCAAGGATAACTAGTCAGGATTATGAAGCAGTTACTGATTCTGACTTCTCTTTGACCCAAAATGGCAGTTTGGTCTTTTTAAGTAGGGATCTTTTTTTTTTTTTTTTCCTTTTAATGTATTTTTGTAGGAGGCATATGACATCCCTATTTGATCAAGAGTTGGACTTCTTAGACTGCCTAGTGCTGCAGTGCAGGAGGGGTACCATTCAGGAGATTCAGACTGAGGAGATATGGATGTACTAGAAAAATCACAAGTTGAAAGCTTGTCACTTACCTTGTCATTAAATATATCTAAAAACGCATCTTGTCCTTGTATAAACTATTTATGTTACCTCACTCTCACATTTTACATTATTTATGCAGGTATATTAAGTACTTCCATTTGTAGCCACATTCTGTCATATAGGGCACATTGGGCTAGGCATTCCATATGAATATGGTCCTTAGTGAAGATGGTGGGAGCTGTACTCATATTTCTAAGGATACACATACTTCAAAGAACAGAACTCAACTGCTAGTATGCCAGGTTAGGAACACAGCTTCCACTTTGGGTGGATTCATTTAGCGTATTTTTTTGACATTGCCAGAAATGCGGTTTCATGAGGACTTTGTTGTGATTTCCAGTTCTGACTACTCTGGAAACTTGAAATTATTTACTTAGTAAATAGCAATTTTTAATTATATTCTTTCCCTTTTCCCTTACAAAATAATTTTTACTTTTAATGGTTTATGGTTAAACATAATCTGCCATGATAAATGTGGAAAAGTTAGACCTCTGGATAACAAGATATGAAATGTGCTGTGTAAGTAAATTATCACAGTGTGTATATATGAGGCACACTTGCATGGTGGATCACTGAGCAGAGTTTCTGACAGCATTGCTGGCAAGCTTACATACCATTTGTTGTGGCAATTGCTCAGTAATCTTTGTAGAAGACTGCAAAACCCACAGACGTGGCAGCAAGCAGAATTAAGTCACAACTGTGGAATGAGTATTTTCTAATGGTACAAATAAAACTAGGAGAACAAAGCATGTCTGTCTCACTGAATATGTGCTAAAATACATTTGCTTTGTGCTTGTCATTTAACAGCCTTGGTTATGAGAATAAAATCATTTCAGTACCACACAGTATATGTATCTGTACAGTTCTAACAGTTCAAGTCACAAACCTTATCCCATTAAATTATTATCATGTTTTTCTTGCATTCTTCCTAGTCTGTGTTTTTATTTTTCAGTCTTTTCCTGTCTTTCTTTTTGTTAGGAGCTTATTTATGTGTGTTTCTGGTGTCTTCTTGTTCCATTTAGTCTAGTGATCTCTGCTGTTCCTGAACTTCTCAGACCTTTGAGAAGGCCCAGGAGTGCACAGGTTTGCAGTATCATATTTGTAGCTCTGAAAACTGTATTATTCGTTATCATTTCAGATGTCTTTTAGAGGTTTATATGAAATTTTAATTTTTTGTTACTGAATTACTCTTAAGAGTAAAACTTTATTGCACATGCTGTATCTCTTAATAGATTCTTTTAGAGCTGCTTATAGAATTTGACTATGGTTTTCTATGCTGATGTAGACAGCATGGACACTCTTCTTTGTTTCATTCTCATTCTTACATGGCATCTATCTATGCAGGTTGCAAGACCAGTTGCTAGGTCCAGTGCTCTAGATCAGTTATTTGCACGTCACATACTAAATGAATGAATGCAGTTCTACAACTCTCAGCTCCCAGTGTGTTTCCTTTGTGGATTACAGTGACATTACCTGTAATCAAAGTTTTAAAAGACTTGCTGATATTTCTTGTTGTAGGTGTTTATTTTTTTTTTTTCTGTAGTTCTTTTTGGTTACTTTCAAGAGCTTTATTCAGTTAGTGCTGTTGTTGACCAATTACCACTTTTTTCAGATCCATTTATGCCTAACAAGTAAGTATGTGTATGCCAGTTGAAATGATTTTTTGACTGTCATTTACTGTATATAGCAAAATCTGTAGTGTACGCTGTATAAAGTAATACTGACTTTTCATGGTCAGTGTTGCATCACTACAGTTTAAAATAATTTATTACTTCCTTCCATTAAAAGTTGGGGCACATTCTGCCAGGAATTCCCACTTTTCACAGTTGAAATGCTTTCTTTTACTTAAGTAACTCCAAATTGAATTCTAATTGACTAATCTAGTGTTTGTGTTATGTTATATGAGGACAGAGGTGTCTAATAAGATATATAGGCTTTTTTCTTTTATCTTTTTTTCCTGTGATGTGATAGCCTCTGAATTTGAAACCAAAGAATTGTATAAATGTCTTGTGTGCTACCGAGCTCAACCCATTTGAAACAGAATCTTTTTGACAAGCTCAAATGTTTCATCTATGGAGGACATGTATTTTTCTTATGTTTTCAAATGACGTGGTGAACAAGTAGTTGCCAGACAAACCCTCTACACAGTCTTCTGTTTAACAGCTAGACTGATAAACTACGAAAATTCTGGGAAAAAAAATTAAAAGCTTAGCCTGATTTTTCCTTCTTTTAGTAGTCTACACTACAAAACAATACATTTTCCATACTAAATAGGAAGAATTAAGTCTATGTGCACATTGCAGATGTACTCAATAAGAATTACTGCTCTTAGCTAAGCAGTTTTCTTGTTGACTTGATTGTGACTGTGCAAAGCTCAATCACTGTAGAGGAGCATTCTCTTGATTAGCTACACTTAAACTAGACTTGCAGAAGATCGTTAGCACAAAAACTTAGGATGAGTGTAAGAATAACAGTTCTTAATTCAGCAATAAGTAAAACATTAAAAAAAATACATAGACATACCCTAGGAAAAAAAGAAAAAAAAGAGCAAAATTATTAAAGTAAAAATTCCTTCTCCTATTCATATTTAAAGAAATAGCCAAAGGAGAAAAAGGTCACAATACCGAACAAAAATTAAACCAAAGGAAAAAACCTGTAAAATTGAGTTTAATGTTTATGATTTCTTTATGTCTTTAATTACTTTTTTCTCACTCTGATTTTATGATTAGGCATTTTTAAAAGTACTTATACTATATTTCATTATCATATATTGTTATCAGCTGATGGCCTGCATGTTAATGTATGTTGATGGTTGCTATGGCAATTGCCATTGCATTAGTCTAACTGAATATTATGGGTAAGAAGTTACATAATTATTATTCCAAACTTCTGTTTCATATTTTTAATGACAGTGTTTTGTAATATCTTTTTGATATATAGTATTTCAGAGGAAATTATTTCTCTTTTTATGTCCTTTCCATCATAAATAATTGAAGCCATGATGTTTCATCTCTTATTTTAATGAGAATATTCTTATATCAAAAAATATTTCCTTGTAACAATTACTTCAACATCTGTTAGGTCCATTATCTTCTGGAAGCAGACTTTTTCCACATTTACCAAATTAAATACTGGAAAAAGGGGGTGTGAATTTCAGTGTTTTGAAATAAATATGGAAAGCAGTCCTTTCAAATGGTCCTTGTGTTGGCTCTTCTCACTGACGTTCTCAATAATTATAACTAGAGTGAGTTGATACAGCATGGTAGTTTGTGTCCCAGCAATGCGATATCTTTATTTTTATGTTAGCCCTTTTAGCATATAGGTAATGCTTGTCCCGTAATATTTCTTCTTGTAGAATGATCACTGGTAGGACCAGATTTCATCAAGCCCTAATTAATAACTGCACTTGAATATTTACCCACCATGATAAGGCAAAAGGCAGATAGCCTTGAATTTAAGCATTTGAAGGACAAAAAAATATGGCTGCAAGTATTTGTCAGAATGGACGTGCCATTTCTTTCCTGACGGTAAAGCTGGAATGAAAACCATGTACATTCTTAGAAGTATAACTCTAATGGTATAAAAGAAGTAAGAAACTTTCACTGTAGGCACTGCTTTCTAAAGTAATAGGCACTATTTTTGCCCTTCTTAATAAGTCTGAACAATTGCCAAAGCCTCTCAATATATTTGGTATATCTACCCAAGAGAACAAAGACCAAGTATTACATTATATGTCCAGGTTTTAATTTTTACATTTATTTTTACATAAGATGTTAGGAAGAACGTGGAAACTTCTTTGTATGGTTTCTCTTGCTGCAAACAAATGCTGACAGGATGTGAGAATAAAATGCAGACAAAACCCCAGTTCTTTCAGTCAGTAAAATTTTGTCACGTGTTTAAATAATCTAGTCAAACAGTGTTTTTAAATAATTTAATTTTGCGCTACAGTAGAACCTAGTCAGTGTTCTATTAATAAAAACATAAAATACAAAGATCAAACCTTATCAATATGTTAATTTCAGCTGGAAGAGGGGTTTCATTACATTAACTATTACAAAAATTTTGCACATTAACCACATTACCATTACCCTTTTTTTGTGGAAAAATGTGTTTCAAATATTTGACATAGTAAAGCACAGGCTTAATTGTATCTTGTTTAGTGCTATAATTAAAATCCCTATATATTTGCACTACAGTAAAGTCTCTGAGCTTTAGTTACGTACTAGCTTAGAATCATAGAATCCTAGAATAGTTAGTGTTGGAAAGGACCTTAAGATCACCTAGTTCTAACACCCCTGCCATGGGCAGGGACACTTTCTATTAAACCATGCCACCCAAGGCTCTGTCCAACCTGGCCTTGAACACCGCCAGCGATGGAACATTCACAACTTCCTTGGGCAACCCATTCCAGTGCCTCACCACCTTTACACTAAAGAATTTTTCCTCATATCCAATCTAAACTTCCCCTGTTTAAGTTTGAACCCGTTACCCCTTGTCCTATCACTACAGTCCCT